>PVJO010012752.1:0-54359 GCA_004026905.1 Hystrix cristata | reverse complement strand
GAAAAATGGTAAAGTGTAGTTACACTTGTTGCAAATAGGGAGGGGTGGGTGAATGGAAGGGAGGGGAGGGGAAGGGGGGAAGAGGGGGGAAAACCAAGATGTATCATGTACAGGTACAAAATAACCATGTTGATTATGATCATTATGTATGCAATGTACCAATACATGTTCTTGGTAAAAAATAATAAAAAAATTAAAAGAGAAAAAAAAAAAGTGAGGCCATGTTGGAGTAGGGTGGGCCCTAAATTCAGTGACCAGTGTTCTTATAAGAGGACACACAGAGACAGTCAAGTGACAGATGGCGGCTTTTCTGCCATAAACGAAGAAACACCAGGAACTGGAGAAGCCAAATAAGGACCCTCCTCTAGAGCCTTTGAAGGTAGTGTGCTCCTGGTCACCCCTGACTGTGGACTCACGGTCTCCAGAGCTGGGACAATGTATTTTGGTTGTTTTAAGCCACTCTGTCTGTGGTACTCCTGGTATGGCAGCCCCAGGGAAGTAATAGACTATTATCCCCGACTTCACAGCCACATGAGTGGTAAAGCCAGGACTTGGACTAGGCACAGTTAGTATTGCTGATTTTTCACCTTGGGATGGGGTCAAGATATCAGGGGTCTCCAGCAGAATTTCCAGAGCCCTGTTCTTAGCTCCATCCTGCTCCACACTATTATCCAGGATTTAGAAGCCAGTACAGGGACACGTAGCTCAAGTGTGTAGATGATTTGTGACTAAAAGGGTTAATTAATATAAATCAGGTGTACGTAAACCAGGACAAGCAGTACACAGAAGAATGTCTCTCTAAAAATGTGCAGATTTGAATTCCCAGAACCTGTGACTATGTTATACATGGCAAGGGGGAATTAAGGGTACAAAGAAGCTGACTTTAAAATAGGGAAATTAGTGAGCACTCCTGGATTATCCAGATGGACCCAATACAATCCTGAGGCTCTTTTCACATGAAAGAGAGAAGCAGGGGAGTCAGATTCAGAGTGCTGATTGGTTAGTATGACGGGTGGGAGTCTTGGTTAATGATGTCGGATGGCTGCATAGGGACTCTGGAAGATTTGGACAGGTTAGATCAATATCTCAACCAAATAATGGAACTCCACAGGGAAGAGAATCAAGCTCAACACTTGAGTTACAAAAAGCAACTATACAGAAACAGGATGAGGGAGCGCTAGCTTGCCAGGAGTCCTGATGGAGAAAAAGTTGCAGCAGGTAGATAAGGTAGGTCGAAGTGACCTCTCCCTGGAACTGAGGACGTGGTGCAGCCAGTGATAAAAGAACGTAGCTTTAAGCTGCATTAATGGGTACGGCATGTCCCCAATTGGCAGGAACAGCATTGTCTTGCTCACACCGTCTCTGGAGGATTGGGCCAAGGTAGGGGTACCGCTTTTCAGAGAAGACACTGCAAACTAACGAGTGCTTGGGGAGTGAGCAGAATGGTGGGGATTCCAAAAGAAAATAATGATAACACCTACCTCTTACCGAACACTTCCTATGTGCCAGATGGTGGACTAAAGGAGGTATGACAAACATCATCTGTGCCCTAGGGAAACTTACAAGTCTGCTGCGCACGGTCAGGTTTCAAACCTCAAAGCGGATTAGACACACACATTTAGGTAAAAATCTACAAGTGCTGCAGAGGAGTGCAGGGTGCTATTACCTAGAGAACCTGACCTTCCTCGAAGATGCAGCATTTTAATCTTTGAACTAGTCTATGATGGCTGACTAGATGTTACCCAGGGGACCTCAGCAATTTTTAAACAGAGAATACAGGTTCAAAGCCCCTGGGGCACATCTGAGGGACAGGGAGAAGAGTTGTATAAGGCGTGTGGTTTGGTTAAACTAGGGTCTTAGAAATAGGCTTTGGCCGTGTTGTGAGTGATGGATTGGAGTGGGGCAAGTGTGGGCAGAAGGAGACCAGCCAGTAGGGGCTTACAGCCGTCCTGTGTTAGTCTCCTATTGCTGTTGTGACAAATTGCCACACATTTAGTGGCTTAAAACAACAGAAATCTATTTTCCTACAGTTCTGGAGGGCATGAATTCAAGCTGGGTCTCAGCAGATTCAAACCAGCAGGGCTATGTTCCTACTGGAGGCTCTAGGGGAGAATCGGTTTCCTTGTCTTTTCCAGCTTTGAGAGGCGACTTGCATTCCTTGGCTCTCCATGTCTTTCTGTGGTCAAAGCCGGCAGCGGCCAGTGGAGTCTTTCTCACTTTACATTACTCTGAATCTGATTCTCCTGCCGCCCTCTTTGATTTCTAAAGACTTTTGTGACGGTATTGGGCCTGGCTGGATAATCCAGGCATGCTCCCTACTTACCCTATTTTAAAGTCAGCTTCTTAGCAGCCTTAATTCCCTCTTGGCGCAGAGAACATATTCACAGGTTCTGGGTTTACGATGTACACATCGTTAGGGAGCCATTATTCTGCCTGCCCACATCCCAGTTTACATATATTATCTCATTTAATTACTACACCCTCTCTCCAGGGTAGAGACAGGAGAGGACAACTGAGATGCACTGAGGTGACCTGTGTAAGGTCACACACGGCTGTCTGGCTCCAGGTCCTGTGATCCTATCCACTACTGTGTCTTGCAACTCCATGTCCCGTGAAGACGATAGGAGAGGCCAGAGGAGCTGACCGCTGGTGCGCGGTGGGCCAACCGTCACCGTCACAAAAGGCTGAGTTCTGTGTGGCTCCAGAAGGCAGATTCAGGGCAAACATTACAAGGAAGTAACTTCTGAGGCTTCGAGACTCAGAGTGTTAGAGCCAAGCGGACCTCCGAGGACATCTTTTCTTCTAAGGACACTAAGCCCACAGAAAGGAAGTAATCCGCCCAAGGCCACACAGCTAATAAAGAACTTTCTATTACAATTGTCCCAACAATAGTATGGACTGTGGTATTAAGTGAGGGGCTCCTTGTCACTGGAGGGGGTGAGCATTTATTGGGGTCCCTGTATGGACACAGGCATATAGCTGGCCATTGTAAATGCGTTGTGCGCAACTTTTTTTTTTTTTAAATCAAGGCACGAAAGTTTGTGAATGATTTCCTTGCCTGAATAAAGTAGAGAAGTTCTTCCTATGACAGTATCACTCTCACACATTTGTCCATTGGTATGAGTTTTATTTTTTTAACAGGTTTTTAAAGGCATAATTTACATATGCCAAAACTGACAATGTTATGTGTACAAGTTCAGTGAGGTTTTAACAAATGTATACAACCATATAACCAGCAGCACACTGAAGATATGAGACATTTCCATCACTTTCAAAAGCTCAAAGAGTTCTCTGTGCTCTCCTTTTATCTTTTTATTTTCAAACTATTAGAGACTCACGAGAAGCAGCAAACTGAATATAAAAAGGTGTCCCCTCATGCAGCGTTCCCCAGCAGTAGCATCTTACATAACTACAGGAAGTGACATTGGCACAGTAGTGTTAAGTGGGGAGAGTACAGGCTCACGCACTGTGTGTGTGATCCCCGCTCTCCTCTCGGCCACGGCTCCCCTCTGTGCTCTCACTCCTCAGCGTATTGTTGCACATGGCCACCACAGCCTAGAACCTTCTGTGAGCGCACCCTTCAAACCGCACCCCCTGCTGTCCCTAACCCTAGGCGACCACTAATCTTTCCTGTGACTCATTTCATATGCTTTGTTGTGGAAGTGCATTTTTAAATTAGAAAATAACTCAGTGGATAAATCCATAATGGAAAAACTCATACTGTTAAAGTATTTTGAAAGAACTCCTTGAGACATCTTTTCTCGTTCCAGGCCCTTTACTGAAGGTGGTTATAATTAGGGGTTTGGGAATCCTAAGCTTTTGCCTATGGAGTTGCATATGTACATATATTACCTGTAGGTGTATGTAGTTGCATACATACATATGTTACATGTGTGGTAACTATAGAAATATATAATTGTGTATGTTTTTAACATACATATCATTAAAATAATATATCATATGTGTTATTAATATATGTATTGTACCACAGCTTTTTTTCACTTAACAATGTTTTCCATCACAAAAAAGACAAGCAGGTGTAGTGAAAGATATGTTAATTAGTTTGAATTAGTCTTTGTACAATGTATATTCATATATAAAAATGTCATATTGTGCCAGATGTGGTGGTGCATGCCTGTAATCCTAACTACTTGGGAGGCTGAGGCAGGAGGACTGCTAGTTTGAGGCTAACCTGGACATTTCAGCAACTTTCGGCAATACCCTGTCTCAAAATAAAAATACAAAAAAGGGCTGGGTCTGTAGCTCAGTGCGAAGGGCTGGGGTTCAACCCCCCAGTGCCACAAAAGCTTAACAAGACAAACAAATGCATCACACTCTACAAACATATGCAATTGTTATTTGCCAATTAAAAACAAAATTAGGGGCTGGAGCTATAGCTTAGTGGAGAAGCATGAGACCTTGGGTTAGATTCCAACACTACAAAAAAATTAAAAACAAGTATATCTTGGATAACTCTATATCTACATATTTATGCCTAATGACTTTAAAAAAATCTCCACACAGCATTATGTTGTGTCTGTCCATGCTCTCTTTAGCCAATCCCCTGCCGGGTGTTTAGGTTGTTTTCATTTTTCCCCATTACAAACGATGCAGTAAGTATAACCTCTGTGCACACACACAGGTGGAGAGAAGTGATGTACTTTCTATACTGCAAGGACGAGGGATGGAGTCCCAGCTACCAGACAGAGTAGCGCCCCCACCCCTACCAGATTGCAGGTCCCCCCTGTGAATGTCATCAGGGACACACTCCTGCTGGAGGCTGGAGGCTGGAGGCTGGAGGCTGATGGGCTCGAGGGTTTTAGCAGTGCTGTCGAGCTCTGAGGGTTTGTGATTCTGTGAATTAGCTGGAGTTGCTTTGCATGACTAGATTCTCCTCTCGGGTTTGCTAATTCCTGGGCCCACACTCTGCCCCAACTGCTCTTGGGTCCCATGAGGTGAAGGTGCCTAAGGGAGCTCCCTGTATTTTGGGGAAACCATGTATTGTTTTGCTGAGGTTGCCCTGAGCTAATGCTTCCCAGCCCTGGAGAAACCACATACCACTGGGGCACAATAGAGATGAGGGAGCCAAGAAATAACAGGCTTCCCTCCAGCAGCAGGGGTGGTGATGAGTCCATTTCCTTCAAAAGCAAGGAAGCCCGAAGAGGGGAAGTAATTTACCCAAGGCAACACAGCTAATTAGTAACCTAATAACGCACTGCTACCTGGGGTTGCTGGAGCAAGGCAGGGTGGACTGGTTAGTTCTATGTTTAACCCTTTGCTGAGCTTCAGCTCCTGCCCAGGGCGAGCTCCTCGGCAACTGAGGCATGGTCACACTGCCAAGGCCTGCCCGTCTCCCACCCTTGGTGTACTGGGTGAGGCAGCTGGCCAATACCAGCTCCATAACTGTGCCCACCCACTCCCCCGCTGCCCTGGAGCCTACACCCTGGAGAGGAAGGAAGTGGTAGCTGAGGGAAGAAACAAATGCAAGAATTTTTAGCATTTTAAAACCATATTCTGCTCTCAGAAAGTTATTTCTATCTCTCTTCTCATCCACTTATCCCAGAGGTAGGATGGGCAAGCTCTAGGTTCTATACTGCAGAAGTAGGGAAACTGAGGCCCACTGAGAGGTAAAGGGTTTGCCTCAGATCACGCATGCATCAAGTAGCGAGAGAGTTGATGCAGGGACGCCGGTTTCCCAATTCCCAGCCAAAGGCTCTTGGCAACACCTTTTAATGCCACCACTTGCCTGTCTGCTGGGGCCTTGTGCTCAGAGCTCCTTCTGCTCAGGTTCCCACCTGGGAAAAGACGATGCTGCACTGTGAACACAGTTCTGTCCTTCTCTTTATGGCCAGGAGTCATGTCAACCTGAGGTTCTGTGATCCTGGAAAAAGGAGAAGGACATTTTAGCCAACCAGATCCAGGGCTTCGCCTGGCCAGACATTAGGGCCCAGATGTGGAAACCTGCCCTTGGCCCTGGCCAAGTGCAGAGCAGCCTTTTGGGCTACTACTACAGGTGTCTGCGTGCGGTATGTGTGTGCATGGTGGGTACTGGGGATTGAACCTTGGGCCTTTTCACTGAGCCACACTCCTAGCCCTTTTAATTTGTTTGTTTGTTTGTTTGTTTTTAAATTTCGAGACAGGGTCTTGCTAAGTCCTTAAGTTGCCCAGGCTTGGCTCAAACTTGTTATCTTCTGGCAACAGCCTCCCATATGCTTTGAATGAGACAAAACTGTTGCTTCCGGTGCTCATGAGAGTCTCTTTAGGGAATCTTTAAGAAAGATGTGGGACTCCAGCTGGGGCCTGAAGGTACTGGAGAAGACACCAGGTCAGCCAGGGCTGGGGCCTGAAGGCAGCAGAACTAGTAAAGTGAGAAAGCAGAAAGAGGGCTTGTCTGAAGAGTCATGAGAGGCAGTAGCCAGAAGCTAGAAGGAAGACTGGTGCGGCAGGATGGCCGCGAGCTTCCTTGTCCCACATGTGCCCATTACAATATGACCTTGACGCCCCCCACCCAGAGATGTAGGATCTGTGTTCCATCTCCCTCAAGCTGCACAGGATGTGACTGACACAAGTGGAGGGAGGTGGCCTCTGTGGTGAGGTCGTGAAAAAGGACACGGCTTCCTCCTTGGTTGCAGGTACACTCAATCCTGAAGCCTTGAGCCACTCTGATTAGTTGGATGGCCACCATGTCGTGAGGAAGCCCAACTCACATAGAGCAATCACATGGCAGTTTTGAGGACCACTCTCTGACTGCCACCCTGAACCTGAACTGGCCAGCTGCACCCCTCCTAAATTCCTGATGAACAGCAGCCATGACTGGAGCATCTCAAGCCTCTAAGGTTTGGAGTGGTTTGGGCACACAAGCGACAAATGAGGTTAGTGAAAGTCAAGTGCTGTTGCCGAAAGAGCCCTGACTGGGGAGTCAGGAGGCCTGGGGCTTTGGGTCCAGCCCTGCTAATGACTTGTTGTGTCATTGGCAGGACACTTTTCCTCTCGGCCTCAATTTCTCTGTCTGCAACAACAAGAGGTTAGAAAGCCCTTTCTAGTTTGAAAAATTACTTTGCAGTGCGCCCCTCCTGTCTGAAATAAGGACCTCTCTGGCTCTTTCCCACCTCAGACCCAACCATTTCCTGTACCTGTAGGACCACCTACTTAAGCAACCTTTCTCTTTCTTTCCAGTGGGGTGTTTTGTGCTTCCTCCTCTCTGGAACAAATCTATGGGCCCCCACTTCACTCGAATGCAGCTGGGCTTAGCCTTGAGCCCATTGCTCAGATGTCAGGACCTCAGGGCTGTCATCACCATAGGTAGCCAGGCCCACAGGAAGACACAGGTCACATGGTCTCAGTGCCCCCCTTGGGGCCTTTTATGGATCTGCCCAGACACCTGAACCTGGGCTCTGTTCAAGAACCTTTTGCTGTGGAGATTTTGGTTACATGACACTCCCACTGCTGTGGACCCTCCAGAATGCCATTCCTGAAAGGGAGAGGTAGCCGCAGCTCCCAGCTTCCCGTGGTCTCTGAGAAAAACAATGGGCAGGCTGGTGCCAGTGGGGATGGGGTAGGTTTGCTTCTTAGCAACAAAGGGAGCATTTGAATGGAAGAGAAGCCTGGCGGCCCTCTGGGACTGTCTCAGTTGCTTATTTCTCTCTTCTCCTAGATCACTTCAGGCAGCTTGGAGATCTGGATTCCCTCACCTGTGGTCCGTAGCTAACACCTCCCCCAGGGTGAATGGGGGCTGAGTTAGTGCAACCCTCGACAGGAAGAACCGGCCTTCTCCACACCACTCCTGGCAAAAGCTCACGAACTATTCAGGGAGTTGTAAAAACTGGGAGGCCAAGGGCAGGGGGGAGTAGGAAGGAAAGTGCTTGGAGAGAAGGGCTGTTTGAGATGTGCCCTGCTGCCTGGCAGGCCTGAATTCTACTTTCTCTGGAGGGCTGTCAAGGGCACAGCTGAAGCCTGTTTGCAGCCCCGCCCTCCATCGCTGTGACAACAGCTCCTAACATGTGCTGAGCCCTTAGTATGAGCCTGGTGCTACTGCCAGCTCTGTCACGGGTCGTCTCATCCAAACCTTCTCGACAGCTCTATGAGGTAGGAATATTATTATCTCTACATTGGTGATTAATAATAATTGTAAGCACCCCCCCAATAGATCTCAAGTAAGCTAGTAAGTGGCTGAGGCAGGATCGTGAGCCCAGACTGGCTCCAGACAGTGACACCTAACCAGTAGGCTTTACTGCCTCTCACACAGAGCCAGGCAGCATTGTCCCATTCTCTGGGACTGCCCTCTGAAGTGTCTTTCCTGGGCTTGCTTTCTTGGGGCCTGTCTCATTATATTTGAATGTTATGACAGCTACCAATTTGCTGAGTGCATATGCACCAGAGATTGTACTATGTACTTTACATGGTTTATTTAGGATAATCTTTATACTAACTCTACAGCAGAGGCATTGTCATTCTCTCCATCTCACAGGTGAGGGAACTGAGGCTCAAAGGCCTAATAATTTGTTCAAGGTCAAATGACTAAGTGGCAGAGCCAAGATTTAAACCAAGGTCTTTCTCATTGGGAACTTCTAACAACGTAGTTCATCCATTCATTCAACCAAACAACCAAACAAAAAAGCAATTCCCCTCTCTCTCTCAGTGTGTGTGTGTGTGTGTGTGTGTGTGTGTGTGTGTGTGTGTGTGTATGCATGCATGTGTGGTGGAGGGAATCCAGAGCCTTGTGCATGCTAAGTGCATGCTGTATCATTGAGCTACACATCCAGCCTCCAAGCAAATTTTATAGACCATCTACTATAAGGCAGGCACCGTGCTTGGCACAGGTGTATATACAGAGTAATAATTCTGATTCTATATTGCCAGACTATAATTCTCTTTAGAACTGCAGACTATAAAGCTAACTCCCTATTTGACATTACTTAGGTATCTCAAACTAACATGTTCAGAGAAACTCAACAGTTCTTCTAAATTCACTCCTCTAGCGCCTCCCTCGGGTCTGTAAACGGCTTTCCCATCTGCAGAGGTTTGAATGTTTGTATCCTCCCCAAATTCATATTTGAAATTTAGTCCCCATGGCAATAGTATTAAGAAGGGGCCCAAGGAGATGATCATGTCATGAAGGCTCTACCCTCATCAGTGGGATTAGTGCTCTGTGAAAGAGGCCTGAAGGAACTTGTTTGGGCTTTGTGAGGAGGCAGCGAGAAGGTACCTTCTACGAACCATGAAGTGAGCCTTCACCAGACATGGAATTTCCTGGCAATTTGACCTTGGGCTTCCCAGCCTCTAGACTAACAAATACATTTCTGTTGTTTATAACTTATCAATATGAAGTACTTTGTGGTAGTAGCCCAAATGAACTAAGACCGTCCAGGCAGTTGCTCAGGCCACCATGTGGTGGCCGTCTTCGGTTCCTCTCTGTCTCTCACCTTTACATCTAACATGGCAGCCTATCTGGTTGACTTCTCCTACAAACAGATCCTAAGTCTTGCCACTTTTCTTCATCCTTCCTTCCCCACCAATCCATTCTCCATAAGCAAATCAGCCTAATTTTAAGACATTTATCAGATGATTTCCTTCCCTTGCTTGAAACACTCTAGTGAATTTCCATATGCTCATGAGCTATGTCATGGTTTGTGTCTAGATGTTCCCCCAATGCCTCACGTGGTAAGAGGTGGCTGGATCTAGAGTGTGTGATGCTGGGATTAAGGGCATGTGATTACTAAGTCAGTCCACTGATTGGTTTAGCACCGCCCTAATCCTAACAGCCTGGATAAGATGTAAGGGGCAGAAAGAAGCTTTTTCGGTCCCTTGCTTACCCTGCTGCCTTCTGCCTGTCTGCCAGGCCACTCTGCCTTGGCCAGCAGATTGTAGACTGAAACCTCTACAAACTGTGAGCTAAATAAACCTTTCTTCCCCTAACTTTGGGTGTTGGGTATTTTGTCTCAGCAATGAGAGAAAAGTAACTGAGACAATCTACAAGGTCCTGCTGGGTCTGGCCCTGCGTCTGCACCCCAATCTCTTGCCACTTCCCATCACTACTTGTGCTTCTCTACACTGCTTTGCCTTCTCTTCCTCTAACAAGCGGTACGTATGCCTGCCTTTGAGCACAAATGCTCCTTCTCCTCCCTCTGCCTAGCATGTTCTCAGTCTGGGATAGCACCTTCTCACTATCCAGATCTCAGATGCTACCTCCTCAGAGAGGCCTTCTCTCCCCAGCTTATATAAAGTAGCCACTCTGTTTCCTTTGCAGAAATCTTATTGCTAAAGACTGTTTTCTGTTTTTTTTTTTCCTACACACCCGTATCCCCATCCACTAGAATAAAAACTCCAGAAGAGCCGTGTCTTAGTTACTTTTCTCATTGCTGAGACAAAATACCTGAAGCCCAAAGTTAAAGGAGGACAGGTTTATTTAGCTCTCAGTTTGTAGAGGTTTCAGTCCATAGTCGGCTGGCTCCAAGGCTGGGCGGCATGGCAGAGGGGCGTCATAGAGGAGAAACAGTTCATTGCAGGCAGAAGGCAGCAAGCAGCTAGGCAGAAGCCTCTCTTTTTATGCCTCGCAGGCTACCTGATTTTTAGATGGGCAGCACTCACACTCAGGTTGGGGCACTCTTAATATCAGCATCCCACATTTAATTCCAGCATCACACACCCTAGATCCAGCCACCTCTGAAAAACCCCACCTATGGCCACATGAGGCTTTGTGGGGGACATCTAGATCCAAGACATAACAAGCAGGAAGCTGACTTCTTTTAGTCATCATTTTTACTCTCAGCATCTAACACGGTGCCTGGCATGTAGCAGGTGCTCAGAAGGAGCTCACAGTTCAGCAGCAGAGTTTGGTGGATACAGCAAGGGCGACAAACAGAGAATAGTGTATGGTCCTTGGGAAATGGCAAAGGATCATCAGTCTGGAAGCAGCAGAAGCAAGTAAAGCACATGCTCATCCTCCTCTGAGCCTGGCACTAGGTGAGAAAGTGTGTGGCTTCCATTGAGGCCTCTGGTCAAGTTTCAGCTCTGCCACTTCCTAACCCAGTCATTAAACTCTTCTGAGCTGCATTTCCCTTATGTAACACTAAAATAATGATACCATCACCTAACAGTGTTATTGGAGGACTCTGCTCAGTTCCCCCAGTAGCTTCCTGTCTTGCTCTGGCCAAGGTCATTGCAGTGGCCCCTGAGGTCTTGCAAGGTCCAGCACCCTTCCTCTCACTTTCTCTCTGCTCTCATTTCTGACCAATCTTCCTCTCACTCACTCTTCCCCAGCCCCCAGGGCTCCCTCCACATTCCTCAAACACAAACGTGCTAAGCACACTCTGGCCTTGGGTCTCTACCTCGGGTCTCTACCTAGACTGTGCTTCCTCCAAATATCTGCAAAGGCTCAGTGCCTTGCTTCCTTTAGACCTACTCTCAAATTGTCCAGCTCATCATCGAGGCCTTCTTCAGTCAACTCATTTGACATTGACATTGTACCCCCTTTTCGGGTACTCCATTTCTCCCTTCTCTGCTTTTTCTTTAAGCACTTATCACAATCAAGCACACTACATCCTTTTCTTGCTTATTTTGTTCACCATCTGTCTTACTCACTAGAGTACAAACTTTACAAGAGCTGGGAGTTTATCTGTCTTATTCTTTGTTGTGCCCACGGCTCCTAGAACAGTGCCTGGTACATAGTAGGCAGTCAGTATATCTTTGTCCAGTGAATGAAGTGCTGGCAGGGAGACTGGCATGTAAAAAGTACTTGCTAAGTGGGCATTATTATTATTGATAACAATGTCTTTACGGTCCCTGTTTCCATGGCCAGGGCTCATCACAGAGCCCCGCATTTAGCAGATACTCAGTTGACATGAGCCGGAAGAAGAACCCTACTTGAAGTGCAAAGAGCTATTTTTTCATAAAAGATACCCAAACAACATGGGCTTTAAGAAGACAGAGGAAGGAAGGCAGGACTTCAGGTGATTTCCAAAAATTAAATTTCAATCCACCGTTGCCTTTGGGAAGAAAGACCTTCAGTGAAGAGACTTGAAACTAAGAGTGCTATGTTCTAGACATCTGTGTCCCCTTGTGTTTATCAGCTTTCTGTGACTATAATAAAATACCTGAGAGTTTTAACTTATGAAGAAAAAATATTTGCTTTGGCTCACAGTTTTGGAGGTTCCAGTTCATGACTAATTGGCCCTATTGCTTTTGGGCCTGTGGTAAGGCAGCACATCATGGTTGGAGCGTGCAGAGAGCAAAACCATTCACATCATAAATCAGAGAGGAAAGAGAAAGAAAGAGACACAGGTCTCATGATCTCATTCAAGAGAAAACCCCTAATGACCTAAGGATCTCCCCTAGGTCCCACCTCCTAAAGGTTCTACTGGGAGACCAAGTCCTTATTACTTGGACCTTTGGGAGACATTCAACACTGAAACTATAAGACCTCCCCCAATTCATATGTTGAAATCCTAAGACTGAAGGTGATGATATTAGAATGTGGGGACTTTGGGAGGTAATTAGGTCATGAGGGTGGAACCCTCATTAATGAGATTAGTTCTCTGATAAAAGAAATTCCAGAGAGATCTCTCACCCCTTTCACCATGTGAGGACGCAGCCAGAAAGTACATCTATGCAGAACCAGCCCTCACCAGAGGGAATCTGCTGCCACCTAGATCTTGCCCCTCCCAGACTCCAGAATTGTGAAAAAGAAATTTCTGATGTTTATAATCCACCCAGACTATGATATTTTGTTACATACTGCAGCCCAAATGGAGGAAGACAAAGGATAATTTCTACAAAGGAAAACCAGAAAGTCTATATAGATCCTTAACCTGGGGCCTCTCAGGGGTCTGCCAGAATTCAAAAGATTCATGAATTTCAAAGGAGAGAAGTACATCTTTATTTCTGCTATCTTTTAAGTACATTTAAGCATTTCTTTTGATTATAAATGTAGGCAACAAACCGCTGTAGTATTAGAGGACCTGTGACTTGTCCTCCAACAGAAATGACTCATACATTCATATCACATTAGAGGGAAGTAGATTTCTTACAATAGCAATATGTTCATCACTACTTTGAAATTATGATAACTACAAGACTTGTTGCCAGATCTTTTCATTTAATGTGCTAATACTGAGGCACAGATATCACAAACTTTAACCATATGTTGATAACTGCATTTCAGTATAATTGGGTTTTGTTATAATCCTTTGTGTTTTATTTTATGCATTTACTGTATTATTCTGGGAAGGGGGACCATAGACTTTAATGGATTCCTCAGGGTTTGCAGCACAAGAAAAAAAAAAAAGAAAAGCAATCCAAGAGCCCCAGTTAGAGCATGTGCGTCTGATTACAATCAGTTCTAGCCCTTGTAGTCAGTGACTTCTTCCAAGTGGAGCCTAAGTCAGCCAGCACGGATCCTTTGCAATCGTCCTGTGTGCTCTCACCCCAACAGTTTCACCCTCTATCGCCATGACTGTCTTTGAATTAGTTTGTCACCTGGTGGTAGGCCCGCCATGGGATCAAAACACGCAGTCGGTCTTCATCTCTTTTCCAGACACAGACGAACTAGATTAATCACTGTTCCCTGGGTGTGTAATACACATCCTGCCTCCTTAGTTTAAAAGGTCTCTGCCGTTCACTCTGGTTGGAATGGGAGTTCAGGCCTAGACCCAAGCCTATGCCCCCCAAACAGCAGATCTACCATCATTAATGGGAAATGACAAGGCATATGTCCCCTCCCAACATCCCAGCTCAACATCCTCTTCTGCTCCTTGTCCCAGTATTCTGGAACTCCATCCAAACACTTGTCCAAATTCTTAAACTGATCCACAGCTACTTCTTTAAGGAACACGTCTTGTTCCCCCTTCCTGGGTATTTTAGTAGCTTGAGTTGGGCAGTGATCTATTCAGGTAAGAATGTAAGAACAAAACAAAACAATAAAAAGAAATATGAAAAAAACACCCCGAAATACAGAAAAAAATAAAACCTCCCAAAAGCAAATAAAAAGAGAACACACACACACACACACACACACACACACACACATACACAGAGCATGTAAGAATAGCATGTCCATTTTCAAAATGAAATGGCAACTTCTGTACCTGTGTTACTATTCTTGGTACCCAGAATATCTAGTTTTAAATTTTAATCTATGACACAGACGTGCACCCTCTGAACATTCACTGAAGAGCTCAACCTCGACCCTTCCTATTCAGGGACTGTTGGAAGCATGATGGTCACTACCAATCCTTGATATTGAAGTGACAAATCTTAGACTCTAGGCTGGGTAATGAGGAAGTGAAGATGGTAGAGGGATGTTGAAGTGGAGAAAAGTGGAATCAGTGGGCTAGACATGCCATTGAGGTTGAAGAACAATTCTCCTGGGAAGAGACAAGCAAACTGGGAAGAGAAAGATGTATCATAGAGGGAGGTTTTGAAAGAGTGGGTTTGAAGTGGCAGAGTTGTGAGAAATGTCAAAGCCCAAGGTGTAACTATGCTGAGTATTGCTTGCGGAATAGTGAAGACAAAGATAAAGATGAGGAAGTCAAGAAACAGAGACGCCCTGACATTGGAAGGGATATCCATTAGAATATTGAAGTCATCCATGAGAATGGTGGGGCTTATGGAAGAGGAGGAAACCATGAGCTATTTCACCAAAGGTATTTAATGCATGAGATGGAACGATGACAGTGATTAGAAGGGGGAAAGGCTAGGACAGCCCGAATAGTATGGACCTTGGAAGAGCCTGCTATTGAAGTTAAGAGTTCCTCAAGGCCTACCTTCATTCTTCCCTTGCCACTCCACAGTCTTTAGCCCGCGGCCCCTTCCCTCCTTGGCTTTGCATATCTATCCTGATGGCTCCCAAATTTATATTTCTAGGTCAGATTGCCACTCTGAGTTTAAAACAGTTTATCTAACTGCGTACATGACAGCTCTCTTTGGACCAAACACAGGGCTTTCTTTCCAAGTGTGGTCCTCTTCCAGTGTTTGTCTCTGTGGCATCACTGTCCGTTCAGTGGCCCTAAGAAGAGATCCCAGACAAATCCCCTCGCTCATCATTTTGCATGTTCGGTCCATTATCCATTCCCGATTTCACCTCCTAAGTAGCTCTTGAAGTCGTCCACTCTTCTCTGCTACCACCTTGGACTTCACCGCCATCATCCCTCACTTGGTCTAATGCCACAGCTTCCCCACACATGCACTTGGCCTGCCTCCAGTCTGTTCACTCTGCAGCCAAAGTGATCTTTTAAAAATGCAAATCTGATCATGTCACCCGTCTGTTTAAACACTTCATGTCTGGCTCATTTGCTGCTGGCTCTTTAGTAGCTAGCACAGTGCCCGGTACGATATAATGGCTCCATAAATATTTGATGGTTGAATGAAGGTGAAGTAAGGTGGAGTGTCTGAAACCATGTGGACCAAATATGTTCTTTGATCACAAACTGAATTCCTAATCTTGGTTGTAAACTGAACCTATAGTTGGTCACTGTACAGACTCAATCTCCTGGGCTGCAGCCTAAGTATCTCCTCACAGCTGCTTATACCAGTGGCTCTCAATTCTGGCTTCTCCAAAAATGTTACTTTTTAAAAAGCACCCTCCCACCTCATTAAATCAAAATGGTGTGTGAGGGTGGGCCTGGCCCAGTTAGATTTGGAAGCTCCTCAGGTAATTTTAATAAGAACCGAGCTGTGAACAATGTTCTAGCCCTTGCTCTGCAAAGAGTGTGTCCAGCAGTAGCTGTGTGACCTGGGAGCTTGTTAGAAATGCAGTCTTATGCCTCGCTCAGGTTCTAAATCAGAATCTGCTTTTAACAAGGACCCCAAGTGATAGTATTTAAGAAGTGCTGCCAAGGAATGGGGCAGGAGAACATGGACTCTCCTCACAACTTCCAGGGAAGTATGTGGCTGCTTGGAGTGGGAGCAAATCTGCACTACCCTCCTCATGTCCCAAGCTAACCGCAAGTTACAGTTTTGCCAGGCTGGTGGGTCCGAATGCCAGGGCAGACAGTGTGAATTAGGTCTTCACATGGATGAAACTCACATCGTGAATAGCTACAGCAAAGCAAAGGCTCCATTCCACTACGAAAGCCAGCACTGGCAGAACATGCTCGCTAAGAGCCCTTTCTGATGAGTGGAAACAATAGCATAAAGAACCAGCCCTCGCGGTCCTGTCACGTCCCTGCACCCGACTACTCCCCAGCCTGGCCTAGTCATGCTTGCTAGCGCTGCAGGCACTGCCGTTTGGGCCAGGAACCGGCTCTCAGAGCCGCAGGCAGCCCCCTCCGATTCTCTCCGCCAGCTTCCCACCCCCATTACAAATCCCTTCTCTAAAAAGAAAAAGAAAAAGTGATCAAATGTGTTGCAATTCTATTGCTGGTTTGGTTTCTAAATGTCGGCCCTGTTTTGGCCAGGAGCCCTGATTTCTCGGGGATGAGCGGGGTGGGCGGAGCCGGGACCCCCTAGTTCCAGCGCTCCGGGGCTCGGCGAGCGTCGGGCGAGGCGGGGGAGGTCCCCAGGGCTGCCGTAGCGCCGGCCCGCGGGCGCGCTGCCCTCGCCACCCCCGCCTCCGCCGGGGCAGCGGTGCCCAGGGACGGCTCCCGCAGCCGGGGGCGAGAGTCCGCGGCGGAGCCAGCGCGCGGGCGGGCGACGCGCCACTGCCGAGCGAGCTCGGGCTCTTCCTGGGCCGGCTAGCTCGGCCCTTTCGCCACCGCCGGTCTGTACCGGCACCCCGCCAGGAATGGCTTCGTACTGGAAAGTCGGCCGCTGTCTGCTGCAGCGGGTGGCAGAGTCTGAAAGCAATTTGCGCAAGCCCAGGCGACAGAAAGCGCTGTGTTCGTTTTGGAGAGTGTGCCTTCAGAACGAGCGTTTTTTAAAAAAGTTACCTGTCCCAGCTGTAGTCAAGAACACTGCCATCCCGGGGTGGGGCATGAGGGTGGAGGAAGGACTTGGTCGGGTTTCAGACTCTGTAGCCGCAAGGTCGCAGCGCCCAGGACACAGCCTCTCAGCAGCCAGCTGTTTGCTGTGTAACTGAGAGCCGTGTCCTCTGAGGACATTCAGACCATTGAGTAAACACCCTCCTTGTCTCTCAGGCAGCTGGGTGTGGATGGCGGCTGCCTCCGGCAGGGGACCCAAGGGCACCCAGCTGTTGCCTGGCCAATGAGCCAATCTGCCTCCTTCCAAAAGCCATGGGCACTGGGTCCTTTGCTGAGGGAACACACGACTTCTGAGAAAAGCACCAAGTGGCCTTTCTAGGAGATACACACACATCTGTATTGTCCTGGCTGGATGCTCAGCACCTCTCCGGGGTCTCTACCCACCTTCCTCCTTCTGGGCGGTGGTACCTGGGCATGGGCAGTCCCCACTGAAATGTTGGCTCTTCATGAGCTTACTCCCACCCTCTAGCTTCTTCTCTTTCTTTCCTTAGTTTTTTTGCCTTCTTCTATTGTCTTTTGTTTTCTTCCTCTTCTCTCCCCATTTATTTTCTTTCTTCTTTTCTCCTTCCTTCCTCCCATCCTTTCTCTTTCATTTTTTTTTTCCTACCGGGGTTTGAACCCAGGGCCTTCCCTCTGTGCTATATTCCCAGCCCTTTTACATTTTATTTTATTTTTATTTTGAGACAGGGTCTTGCTAAACTGCCCAGACTGGCCCAGAACTTGTGATCCTCTTGCGTCAGCCTCCAGAGTACCTGGGATTACAGGCACGGGCATTATAGGATGTTTATCATCATATCTGGCGTCTACTGATTGGGTGCCAATAGCATCCCCAGTTGTAACAACCAAGAATATCTCCAGGCAAACAAAATCATTCATTGGTTGAGAACCACTGATTATGGGGACACAGACATATAAAAGACCAAACAAGGTAGAACCCACAATGTCTGTTATCCATTTAAATTTTATCCAGCATGAACAAAGAAGGAAACTAACCAGTAAGAAGGTAAGTCAAGTAATTAAAATCATATCAGATCTGATACAGATGTTAGAATTAGCAAACAAGAATATTAAAATAGTCATTAAAACTGTGTTCTGTATGTTCAAAAAGTTAAGTAGAGACATGGAGGATATTTTTTAAAAGACTCAAATCGACCTTATTGAGATGAAAACTATAATGTGTGAGGTAAAAAAAAAGTATTGAGTGGGATTAAGAGATCAGATATTGCAGAAGAAAAGATTAGTGAATTTGAACACAAAGCAATAGAAATATTCAGAATCAAACACACACAGAAAGCAGAATTTAAAAATGAACAGAGAATCAGTGATCTGTAGGAAAAATTCAAGTGGCCTCGTATAGTTGTAATTGGAGTCACTGAAGGAGAAAAAGAGAGGAGAGGGAAAAGAAAAATATGTCTGAAAAAATAATGGCCAAAGGTTTCCAAACTTGATGAACATGATAAACACACAGATCCAAGGAATTTAACAAATTCCAAATGTAAGAATCATGAAGAAAATGACACCAAGGCAAATTATAATCAAATTGCTCAAAAGCAGTGGTATAAATAGAACATCTCACAAGCAGCCTGAGGAAAAAAGACACATTAGGTACAGAGAGACATAGGTAAGATTTTTCACTGTAAACAATGCAAATGAGAAGATAGTGGCCAAAATCTTCACAACACTAGAGGAATAAACAAAACTATCACTCAGGATTCTACGTCAGACACAATTGTTGTTGTGGTTAGAACATCCCTTCCAAAACCCATTTTTGAATGTAATTGCTACTGTAACAGTGTTGAGAGGTGGAAATTTTAAGAGGTATTTAAGATCATGAGGGTTTTACCTTCTAATGGATTAATGCCAGTGGTAAAAGAGCTTGAAGCTGTGAGTTCAAGTTCGATTTCTTGCTCACTTTTACTCTTTTTGCCCACCTGCCATGGGACGATGCAGCAAGAACGCCCTTGTCAGACTCTGGTGACTCAATCATAGACTTTTCGCCTTCCAAAACCATGAGCCAATACATTTCTTTTTTTTAATTGCCCAGTCTGTGATATTCTGATATAGTAGCAGAAAACAAATGAAGACAAGTACCTTTCAAAAGTAAATGCCTGCCAGGTGTGGTGTTGCACTTGTATAATCCCAGCACTTGGGAGGATGAAGCAAGAGGATCACCACAAGTTCAAGGCTAGCCCAGGCTACATAGTCAGTTCAAGGCCAGACTACATAGTGAGACTCCGTATTTAGGAAAAAACAAAAAAGAATGGTAAATAAAGACACTTCGGTTATACAAAAGAAATACATCAAAGAATATATCACTAGCAGACTCACCTATGGGAAATGGAGGGAGAATGATAACAGATGAAAATATGGATCTACACAAAGGAAAAAAGAGCACCAGAAATAGTACTTAAATATCTCTAAAAGACAGTGAACTGTTTAAGCAAAAGTAATAATGATATGAGGCTTATAATACATGTAAAATATAAAATCTATGACAGAAATAGCACGGAAGTTGGGGGGGCAAAATGGGCACATAGTATTGCAAAGCCCTTTAGTACATGTGACGTGGTACATATCCCTTGAAGGTAAACTGTGATAAGTTAAAGATGCTTACAATAAACACCAAAGTAATCACTAAAATAACAGAACAAAGAGTTATAGCTAATAAAGCAAGGTAGGAGATAAAACAGAATCATAAAAATAGTCAATTCAGTTAGCCTCAAAGAAGACAGAAAAAAGTAAAGTCAATCATAAAGAAGAATGAAATCACGTCATTTGCAGAAAAATGGATGGAACTGGAGAATATCACGTTAAGCGAAATAAGCCAGACTTAGAAAGACAAGTATTACATGTTTTCTGTAATGTGTGCAATCTAAAAACAATGACATGAAAGTAGAAGGGAGCCTATTACTGGACAAGAAGGGAATAAGAGGAAGGGGTTTGAGGGAGGGCAATGGGGGGATGGATATTATAATAAATACACTATATCAAAATACCACACTGAAACCCAATATTATGTAAAATTAATATATAATAATAAAAAGGGAAATAAGGTAAAGATGGAAAAATAAAAAAAATCATAGATTTAAACCTAACTATATTGATAATCAAGTAAAATGTAAAATCACTTAAATACTCAAATAAAGGGCCCAAACCATCAGGTTGGATATAGAAGCAAGAACCAACTATAAGGTGTCTATAAGCAAAACACTTTAGAAAGTTAAAACATGGTTAAAAGTAAAAAAGTGGAAAAAAGATATGTGAATAATCAAAAGAAATCTGGGATGGCTATATTAATATGAGATAAAGTAAATTTCAAAGTAAAGTTATTATCAGAAGTAAAGAAGGTCATTTTCATGGTGCCAAAGGAGTCAATTCATCAACAGAACAATCTGAAACATTCATGTACCTAATAACAGAGCTTCAAAATGTATGCAGTAGAAGCTGATATAGTGGCAGAGAAAAAAAAACCACAACTGTGGGTGGAGATTTCAATTCTCATCCATTAATAATTGATAGGTAAAACAAGTTAGGCAGAGAATCAGCAAGGATATAGAATATATGGCTAACACTACCAACCAATTTAACCTAAATGATGTTTGTAGAATACACAACCTAACAGCACAATACACTTTCTTCCTGAGAAAATACACAATAGACCATATTCACCAAAATGAACCATATTCTGGGCCATAAAACAAATCTCAGTAAATTTAAAATAATTCAGGTTATGCGAAGTATATTATCTGATGGTAATGAATTTAAATTAGAAAGATCTCTGGAAAATACTGAAATATCTGGAAACTAACACACTTTTAGACAATCCATAGATCAAAGAAGAAATCAAAAGGAAAATTAGAAAATATTTTGAAATGAATGAAAGTGAAATTGCAAGTGAACAGAATTTGTGGGATGCCACTAAATACTTATATTAGAAAACAAGAAAGGTCTTGAATTAGAGTTCTCTAGGATAGAGCCATAGGATTTATATAGATATATAGAAAGGCCTTTATTATGAAGGACTGGCTCACATGATAATAGAGGCTGAGAAGTGCCATGATCTGTTGTCTGTTAGAGTGTGATAGTTAATTGTGGTGACACATTGAATAAGAAGTGCCCGGCTGATTGGTTTAATGTAGTTCTGGGTATGGATGATGGATTTACTGAAAATGGAAGACCCACCCTGAGTGTGGGTGGCACTAATCAATAGGCTTATGGCCTGGGTGGAATAAAAAGGGAAATAAGTCTTATTTCTGCTTCTTTGGAGGAGCTCCTGTCTTTGCCATCACCTTTGGATGTCCAATGCCAAGCTTCCAGTAGAGATCCTTCAGCTTTCCAATGCAGACTCTTCAACCTTTCAGTACAGACCCTTCCTTCATCTTCCTGACATGGACTCACACAGGACTCCACAGTGAGCTCCAGGACTTTAACTTTTGATTGGCTCCGCCAGCTCTCTAGCATGCGGCAGATAGCCCTTTTGCAATCTTCCACACTCGACTCTGCAGGAAGCCTTTGTAAGCATACCTTGTAAATCATATATATATATTCTGTTCCTCTAGTGAACTGATACAATGGGGAAGGCCCAAGAAAGCCAGTGGTTTAGTTCTAGTCCAAACCTAAAGCCCTGAGAACCAGGGAAGCTGATGACATAAGTCCTAGTCCAAGGGACTAGGAACCAGGATTGCCCAGGTCTGAGGACAGGTGAGGAGGGATGTCCCAGCTCAGACGAATAGAGCAAATTTGCCTTTCTTCCACCTTTTTGTTCTATTCTGGCTCTTCACATATTGGATGGCCACTCTTGTTGGTGAGGGTGGATCTTTGTTCATTTTACTGATTCAAATGCTAATGTCTTCTATAAAGGACTTCACAGATACAGTCCAAAATAGTGTTTTACCAGGTATCTGGGCATCCTTTAGCCCAGTTAGATTGACACATAACACTAATCGTCACAGGTTTTCAGTCCGTGACCTTGGTTTCCACCATAACAAATTAGAAAAAGAGGAATGAATTAAATCCAAAGTAGAAGAAAGGAAGTCAAGGAACTAGAAAAGAAATAAATATAAAAATAAATGAAACAGAAAGCTGGTTCTTAAAAGCGGATCAATAAAACAGGTAAATCTCTAGCCAGACAAATCGGGACAAGAAGAAAGAAGACACAAATGACCAATATGAAGAATGAAAGGACTGAATAACTACAGATTCTCTAGCTATTAGACACTAAGGGAATGTTTAGAATAACTTCTTGCCTGTTAATTTGGCAACTCGGTTGAAATGGGCACATTTTCTTGAAAGACACAAAATCCAAAAACTCCACTTAGAAAGAACAAGGTGCGATGAATAACTGTCTATTAAAAATATTGAATTTGTCATGTAAAACCTTCTTACAAAGATAACTTCAGGGCCAAGTGCCTTCACTGGTAAATTCAATATGAATTCTATATGAACCCTGTCACAAAGGTGAAGAGAATATTTCATTTTTCATTTATTACTCTGATAACAAAAGCAGAAAAAAGATGATATGAAACAAGATCAGTATCATTCATAAAGATTTGAACCTTTTAACAAATAAGATCTAACAATATAGAAAAAGGAGAAAGAGAAACTGCACATGAATGTCCACCTTTATTCAGCACTTTACTGTAAGTTCCAGGCAATACAATAAGACAAGAAAATGAAATAAAAGTCACGCAGATGAAAAGGAAGAAATACGAAAAGAAGAAGTAAAACTGTCTTATTTGCAAATACCATGACAGGAACTCTACTAGAACTGATAATTTTAGCAAGGTTTCTGGATACAAGATCAATACACAAAGGTCAATTTTATTTCTATATCGAGCAACAAACAATGGAAACTGAAATTTTACAAAAATATCATTTATAATTTACCAAGGGAAAGAATAGTGTTTTCAGCAAATGGTGTTAGGACAAATGGCCATCCACATGCGAAATAGTGAAGTTGGTTTCTTTCTTTACATTGTATATAAAATTAACTCAAATGAGATCCCAGATCTAAATGTAAGATGTGAAAAATTAAAATGCTCAGAAGGAAATCTGTATGCTCTTGGATTAGGCAATTATTTCTTAGCTATGACACCAAAACCGTAAGCAACCAAGCAAAATATAGATAAATTCAACTTCATTAGAATTGAAAATTTTTGTGCATTAAGAAAGTGAAAGGATGCCAGGTATGGTGGTGCATGCCCATAATCCCAGCATTCTGGGAGCTGAGGCAGGAGGATCACCATGAACTCAAGGCCAACGTGAGCTATATAGTGAGTGCAAGGCCCGCCTGGACTGCATAGAAAAACTCTGTCTTTAAAAAATTGTGAAAAGGCTACTCACAGAACAGAAGAAAATATTTTCAAACTACATATCTGATAAGCATCTAGTACCCAAATATATAAAGAACTCTTATTACTCAAAAATTTAAAAACCAATTAAAAACTGGTCAAAGGATCTGAATAGTTATTTCTCCAAAAGCTGGTAGACAAATGGCCATTAAGGACATGAATCATCCTTAGTCACTAGGGAAATGCAAATCAAAACTACAGTGGGATACCACTTCACACCTACTGGGATGGCTGCAATAAAAACAGAAGCAGAAATAACAAGTGCTTGGGCAGGATGTGGAAAATTTGGAATCCTCATACATTACCAGTGGGAATGTAGAGTGGTGAAGTTACTTTGGAAAATAGTTTAATGGCTCCCCAAAAGGTTAAATATAGTGTAATCCATACTATATAGGTACATATTTGTAGGTATATTCCAGAGAGAATTGAAGACACATATTCACACACATATTAGTACAAAAGTGTTTATAACAGCATTATTCATAATAGCCAAAAATTGAAACAAGTCAACTATCCATCAACTGATGAATGGAAAAATGAAATGTGGTATATCCGGCCAAAGGGATATTATCTGGCAGTAAAAGGGAGTGAAATACTCACGTGTGCTATAACATGGATGAACCTTGAAGACATTGTACTATTAAAGGAAGCCAGGCACAAGAGATCACATTTAATATGACTCTTCATATGAAATGTTCAGAAGAGGCAAATCTATACAGACTGAATAGATAAGTGGCTGTCAGGAGCTGGAGGAAGAGGGGAATGACCGGTAATGGATATGAGGCTTCCTTTTGAGATGATGAAAATATTTTGATATTAGATTATGGTGATGGTTGAAAAACTAAATATAATAAAAGCCATTGAACTACACTTTAGTAAGTTCTATGGCATGTGACTTATACCTCAATAAAATTATTAAAGTAATTCAGTTATAAGAAAACTAACCAGTAAAAAAGTGCCAAATATTTGAACATATACTACAACAAACAATTTGGATGGCAACTTACACATAAACACATACGAAGATGCCTAACCTCATTTGCCATTAGGAAAATGAGAAAACTAGTGAGATTACGCTACAGACCTATTAGAATAGCTAAAATTAAAAAGACTGACCATACCAAATGTTGGTGAGGATATGGAGGAACTAGAATTCTCATTAACGCCTGCTGGTAATGTAAAATTGTACGACCATTTTGAAAAATAGTTTTATAGTTTCTTTAAAAGTTAAACACCTTCATTGTATTCTTTGTCCACACAGAAGCTTGTAAATGGATGTTCATAGCAGTTTTATTTGTAATTGCCTCAAACTAGGAAAAAACCCACAAGGGTGAAAGAGTGGATAAACAAAATCAACAGGTCAGTGAATAAACAAAATATGGTCAAATACTACACAGCAATTAAAAAGTAAAGACCTACTGGTACATAGAACACTGTTAATATATAGGGCAGCATGAATGAATTTCAAAACAAATTTGCCATGTCAAAAAAATCCCAGAAAAAAACAAAGACTAAATATGTTGTTACTTCATTTATAAAAATTCTAGAAAACACAAACTGTACATCAACACAGAGATCAGTGGTTGCCAGGGGATAAGGCAGAGGAGAGGGCAGGAGCCCGGGAATACAAAGGGCCAGGAGGAGGCTAGGGAGCGATGGAAACTCGATGGTGGCAGTGGTTTCATAGGTTTCTACGTCAAAATTTAGAAAAGTATACATTTTTTGTACACCAAGTACAGATTGTGCAGCTTATTGTATATTAATTATACCTCCATGTCATAAACAAAAAGCAGGGAGCCTTTAAACAGACAAACTGTAAGGTCTTCTCCAACTCGGGTTCTGTGGTACCTGTTAGGGCAGCGGGATGGAGCGGGGAAGCGCACACCATCAAGCTGATGGGAAGACATCCAGGTCGAAGGAAACCAGGGAAATGACAGCTTAATGAATGCTGCTCTTTCCAATTTCTTTAAGTCTATGATTCAGAGGATCGGCTGCCTTGGACATTCCAAACCAGTGAAGCATTTCAGGGGCGAGAATACACAGACATCCCAGGGGAGAAAACAATGGAAGACAAGATGGAAATGTGAAATGGCCTTTTTAGGTCTCTTGACCCAATGCAAGGAGCTAAGAGGATATGGAGGAAGAGGTGGAAGTGTCCCTTCCCTGCAGGAAAGGAGATTATGACTTGATGGGGTCTGGGGAAATCAAACGTAAGAAACTAAAGACCTGGAATGTTGAGCCTCCAGGGATGTCTTTTAGATGGACGTGCTAGAAGAGCAAGAGGAAGGAGGTGATACCCTCCCAGCCTGTCAATAGTGAAAGCCAAGAAGGCAAGGAAGTGGAAGAATGCAAAGCCAAGAGGCATGATTCCAAGTCATTTGTCAACTGGGTAACACCTCGAGCCAGGGCCACAGCTGATGGATCACCTCATGGGAAGCACCACGGAGAGAGATGCAGCCAGCCCAGGAGGCTGTTGCCTTATCCTCAGCCTGAACCAGGGTCAGATGCTTTAAAGGAAGACAATAAAAACCCTAAATACCCGTGGTGACTCTTGCAGTATTTACACCTGAGGAGAAAGGCATTTTCTTCTTGATCCCAGAGGATGACAAGCTATGAGCTGGAGCTTCCAGCCTGAAACAGGGAAACTGAGTGTTCTTGTAATTATATCCTACATAGCAGAGACACAGGCATTCTTCTTATACAGGGGGGTGTGGATTCCAATATCCTTTCCCACTTCCACCTCCATCCCTCCTGCTGTCCCTAAGTCCTGTGCAGTCCACTTGCCACTCCCAGAAAAGGCCGGCTACATCGGTTGGTATCACAGTGATCCTTCAAATTAATAAGGCATATCATGGTTTACAAAGTCCCTTCCCTTCCCTTATCTCATTTTGATATTTACTGAACCCTGTGAGATGGGCATTGTTTTTTCATGTAAGAACACAGACATTCAGACTCATTCATTCATTCATTTGTTCATTCACATGTTCATTCAGATAATGATTAAATGCTTACTATGTGTTGGACACCAGCTGGATACTAAGGACAATCATAAATCGCCTGTGGAACGTTGTTTAGTTGTGTGTGGGGCAGACATCAATTCAGCACAAATTGAATTACAAACTATGAGAGAAGCTATTATAGGGGATTCTCCGCCAGTCTGAGGGTGACAGAAAGCATTTCTGGAGGAGGAGTAATTTGAATTTAGAGATGAACCGATGGGTGACTGGCATTAGCCAGGTAAAGACAGGGCAGGGCAGAGAGGCCTCCAGTAGAAGGGAAGAATTTGCGGGAAGACATTGTGACAGGAGGGACATGGCACTGCAGACAGAGGGAGAGTGAGAGGCAAGCGAGGAGGCTGGAGAGGTGGATGGGAGCTGGATTCTCCAGGGGCTCACAGACCATGACTGAGGGTTTGGTCTTGATCATAGGAGCCATGAGGAGTCACAGAAAGAGTTTGAGACAAGTGGGCCTGGTGGGCATTCTGGCTGCTAGAGAGAATACTGTGTGAGGAATGACAGGGCTTGAATGAGGATGGGGCAGCAGAAATACAGAGAAGTGTGGATCTGAGAGATATTTAGAGGTAAAATTGATGAAAAATTTATGCTTTTTTGGTTCCAGAATGCCAGAGATATGAATGGAGGTAGTGGGCTATAATGGTGGTCCCTCAAAACATACGTCCATGTAGCAATGCCTGGAACCTATAAGTGTGACACACTTATTTGAAAATAAACTTTGTAGATGTGGCTACCTTAAGAGATGGGATCATCCTGGACTGTCCAGATGGGCTTCAAATCTAATGATGAATGTCTTTATAAAAGTGAGACAGATGGCTGGGGTAGAACTCAGTGGAAGAGCACCTGCCTAGCTAAGTGAGGCCCTGGATTCCATTCCCAGCATCACAAAAAAGAAAAGAAAAGAAAGAAAGAGTGAAGCAGAAGGAGATCAGGCAGACACAAGAAGAGGAAGACATGCAAAAATGGAAGCAGAGATTTGGAATGATGCAGCTCTAAGCCCTGGAGCCCCCAGAAGCTCAAACAGGCAAGGAAAGACTCTCCTCTTCTTTTAATTGAGCAATAATGATTGTGTGTATTTATAGGGTATAATATGATGTTTTGGTCTGTGTATACATTGTAGAAAGTGCCAGTCCATCTAAATAACGTTTCTATCACCTCTTCAACTTATCCTAAATTTCTTATCCTAGAGCTTTCTTGACTTCAAATTTCTGGCTTCCAGAAGTGAGAAAGAGTACATTTCTCTTGTTCTAAGCCACAAAGTTTGTAGTAATTTGTTATAGCAGCATTGGAAAACTAATACATGGGCTTTTGTTGTAAAAAGACTATTTTTCTTTATTTTTGAAAGTATTAGCCTTGGAAGAGTAGTAAACTATTTCATTCTCTCTTTTTGTGTATGGGAAATGTCCAAAAGACAAAAGAGAACCCCAAAAGATCTCAGTCTGTGGGCAGGGTTAGGAACCAGGTGGAGATTGGTACAAATTTCAAATCAGTTTAAGAGTATGAAGTTGGATTTGGGATGGAGAAACATTGACTTCTTTATCTCTCTGATTTTGACATACATTCTCCGACTTTGGTCTCATTATCTCAGAGCTATAAGCCCCTAACCCAGCTGGTCACAGCCTCGACACCCAGCTTGCAATTCTTTGCCTGAGCTCAGCACACAACGTTTCCAGATTCAAGTTCGTATAATACCTTACAAGCCCTGATGAAACTAGCTAGCAAAGCAAAAGGAAGAAAGGCTTGATATCCCACTGGACCTTGGCGATAAGCCTCCTCATTTGGGAGTGGTCATCCTAACTCGGGGGCCTTGCTGGCTGAGGAAAGAATTCACAAGCCTCCCTGGGGTACCAGAGTATTTATAGATCCTAGGGGAGGGGAAGGACGAGGCCCCTGGGAGACGTCATAGAGGATGTGCAGAGGAAATGACACTGTGCTGAGAGACAAACAAGGGGGAATGGGGACCTGTGTGGCTCTGGGAGGGACCGAGGGGTGCAGGGCTTGGGGCAGGGCAGAGGAGTGGCACTTCAGCTCTTGGAGGAGCCTTTTTGGGACTTATTCAGCTACTGAACAGCGTAGCTCTTTGAAGAAGACACTCTGGCAAAATCCAACAAATCCCAACAGCAAGATTATTTCCTCTAAATGGTCATTAGGGTCATTCAATTCACAGAATAAATTCCAGGCCAGGTTCCACATAATTGACATCATTCTTCGGTTAAAATTGTGCCAGGATGTGGCTCAGTGGTATAGTGTGTACCTAGCGTGTGTGAGGTGTTGGGTTTGATCTCCAGCAGCACAAATAAAATAAAATAAAATAGTATCATACTCCATGAAACAGTTACATCATGAATATGGCCTAAGCGTTCACCATTCTACAGCAAGCATCGTGCTGGCTGCTCTGCTAGTTAGGGAATTTGAAAGCTCAACTGTGGTCAATAGATTTAGAAAGATAAATACCTAGTAATAAGATAGTGGAAATCATGTTCTCTGTTTGTGCTTAACCAAGCAAAGATCATTTGTCATGGTGCCGGTTAGCGAGGCTTCAAGTAGCAGCTGACCTCGCATGCTTTTTTCCCTCTAAGTTTCTGCTAAGTAGCTCAAAAGACAGGGGAAGCTTTGAGGCATTTCTTAGATACTTTTTTTTTAAACCAATGTCACTGCAACTGACCTTCTTTGCTCGTTAATTTATCCATTTCTTAGGAAATGAATTAGATGAGCAACGTTGGGGTGGCTCATGATAAGATGCTCCAGAAAGGCTGGACTGTGGAATGAGGACCCTGTGCCTAAGCACAGCCATTGGACACACCTGTATAGCCAGCTGGGAGACTGCTTGGCCAGTGAGTCCAGTTCCGTGCTTGGAGGGTGGAAAGAGAAAAGCAGGAGATGGGAATCACATAGACCTAGATCCCAGTCCTGTCTGAGTCTGCCACCAGCTTTCTGGATAGCTTGGGGGAAGGCACTTTTCCTTTCTCTGCCTCAGCTTCCCCACCTGCATAAGGAGGGCGTTGGGGCTCTTTCTGGTCGGACGTTTCCCTGATTGCTGGTGGGGTTCATCATTCTCCAGATGTCCTCTCCCCACTCCAATATTTGCATTTCACCAGTAAAAACGACCACTACACAGTTGTGGGGAGGGTCATGTCTTTGAGTAATTCTGTTACTACTGGTGTTGACCTATCTAAAGACTTGTTGGATACATTGTGATGATTTTGGCCAAATAATGTCCCTTGCTATAGATCATAGACCTAGAGTGACTGCACAATTCCTTCTTTCATTCAATGAGTACTTAGGAATATTTGCTTTAGTCAACTGCACTGCTGGTGAGAATACAAAAACGAATAAGACACAGTCTTGTCGTCTTGTGTTGGTAAGATATATACACACATTTCCATGAGAGGACATAACATTTATACATTGCTCACCTCACTATGAGAACCAAGCATTGTGCTAAGGACTTGATAGATACTGACTCATTCGGTCCTTCCACTAACCCAGGGAATTAGGTGCTCTTTTTCACACGAGGCACCTAAGACTCAGAAAGGGTTAGTAATTTGCCCAAAGTTACCCATTTAGTAAGTGACAGAGCTGCCTTATTCCAGAACCTATGTGCTTACCCACTATGCTTTCCTGCTTCCTAATCCAAGGCAGAGTGAGTTAGATGTTAAAGGTGAAACTGAAGTTATATGTGGACCCAAGAAGTGAGTAATTGCTTCATGATGTCCAGTGAGGGAGGGAGTAGACTTTGAGGTTAAGCAGACCTGGGAAAATTACTTAACCTCTGTTAGCTTCAGTTGACTCATCTGTAAAATGGAGGTGACAAAGACTAGGCCCTACCTCTCCAGTGTGAGGCTTGAATGAGTTAATACAGGCCAAGAATTTAGAGCAGTGCTGGACACATACACAGGACATAAATTTTAGTTGTCATCACCATCATCTGTGGGGGCAGGCAGAGAGGAATGGGCTGTGACAGTATGGCACTCTGAGGCTTCAGTGGCTGGACCTGCAGATTGAAAGTTGGGCTGTAAATTGCCGGAGAATTCCCTTCCTTTGTTGATTGTGAAATAAGGTGAGCTCTGTGTAAAGAAGCCAAATCAGTCACTGAATTGTCTTCTTGCTTGAAAAGGTGGAATTTGGTATTGCTTTGGGGTAGGACATCATCCCCCAAAGGTCCTGTTAGAATGAGTGTCATACCTGGAAGGCACAATCTCAAACCACTGTAACCATCAGCTCCCTGAATCAAGCACCTTCATCAGATCAGCCCCAACAGACTGGTGCATTTGGAGAATAAGACAGTGAACAGTTTTGATGGTTACTAAGAAGACAGATGTGGATAGAGCAGGGCAAAGACAGAGGCCTTCCTTTCTGATCAGTTCTAGGAGGCCAGAGGCCAGACTCAAAGGTGGAGAAAGGGGCAGGTCAGGCCAAGGAGAAAATGGCATTGAATAAGCAACTACTGTGGATAGGAACTGTACTAAGTATTTTACATGCATCATCTTATTTAATCACCCAACCATAATGTCTTAGTCTGTTCCTGCTGTCGTAACAAAATAGCTGAGATTGAGTAATTTATAAACAGTAAAAACATACTTCTCACAGTTCTGGGGGCTCTGTTCAAGGTCAAGATGATGGCTGGTTTTCGGTCTGGTGAGAGCTTTCTAGCCTTCTTTCTTCTTCCACAGTGGCACCTTGACTGTTGCTTCCTCTGGAGAGGATGAATACTGTGTTTTCACATGGCAGAAGGAACAGCTGGACAAACGGGACACTTGGTTGCTCTCTTCAACCTCTTCTTGTAAGAGCACTAATCCGTTTGTTAGGGTGGAGCCTTTGTGATTTAATCACTTTCCACGAGGTTTCTTCTCTTAATAGCAACCCCCTGAGGTTAAGTTCCAACATATGAATTTTTGAGAGACATATGCATTCAAACCACAGCACATAATTAGGTAGATACCATTATTATGTCCATTTAACAGGTAAAGAAACTAAGCCTCAGAAAGGCGAAGTAACTTGAGTCTTTAGCAATGAATGGGACTGAGAGACAAGATTTGAAATCAGTTATAAAATCTGAGCTCTTTTTAATATACTACTTTGCTCACATAAACGCACAGTACAGAGAGGTGGGCAAGTCACCCGAGCAGCAGGAACTGGTGGTGCTAGCATGGGACACTATATGGAACTGAATAGCTTGTGTAGACTGCTAATGAGGAGGAGGGGGTCACAGACTGGTTTCACATAGTTCACCTGTCGCATCTCTGTCCCCAACGATGTCCTGAGTCTTACTCCCTCCCCCAGGATTGTCCCTCAGTATGACTGGAAACCGAGTCTTGCCCCTGACCTTAGGCCTGGGTGCAAACTCAGCAGAGCACGTCCCAGAGGCTTGCTGTCTCAGGGTGTGAATGGTTTCATGGACCTCTTCCCACCTCCAGAGACACACTTTAACGCATCTCTTCTGCAGATACTCATTCACCAGCGTCATCATCCTGAACAAAAAACAGTGTAAAGTTCTGCTAGCAGTTGTTTATTTGGCAAGAAGTTATGGAGTACCAACTATGCGCCGGGCACTGTGCTAAGGGCCGTCATTCTGGTGACCCTAAAATCTGGCAGGCAGAGACTATGACACTGAGATATACGGGAGCCTATGAAGGGTTCGGAGTGAGCAATCAGAGTCACATTCCTGCCATTCTGGGCCTTGACTGATTCCAGTAGGGGCACAGTGGTGGTCAACCCTCTTTGCAGAACAGCAGGCCCACAGAATGTGGCACTCAGGTATAGCCATAGCTGTCATCTAGAGGGCAATGTCACTGTGGGCAAGTGTGGCCTGAGAAAGAAGAAAGAAGAAGGATGAGATGTTGAGTCTGTGACTAGAAAAACAGATGTGATTTGGTTAAATGGAGAGGACTAGATTTTTAAATGATCCTCCTGAGTGTCCAGGTCTTTAAATCTTGCCTTAAATTGCTGTCTTTAATTTGTTGCTGCTTTGCTTTAATTTGTATTGGTTTGCTTTTGTGCCCCTCCCCAACTTATCATGTGCATTTTGTAAGGTGAGAAAAAAGATTGTAGGAAAAGGAAGAATGAACAAATACTTTAACCCAGAGCCATCCAATAGAACTTTCTGCAATGAGTGAAGGTTCTGTTCTGTGCTGTCCAACACAGTAGCCGCCAGCTGCATGTCGCTACTGAGCAACTGAAATCTGGCCAGTTTGCTCAAGGATCTGAGTTTTTAACTTTATTTAAAACATGATTGGTAGCTACTGTGTTGGAAAGCAGTGCTCTAATCACTTGGCAATGGCCCATACACATCCTAGGAGAGGAGCAATTAAACACAAGGCCTCTATTAATTTAGTTGTGAGGGACACTTAGTTGGGTACACATAGGCTTCCTTAGTCAAGGATTGGGCCACCAAGTTTCCTAAAAATGACTCTGCAAGGGCTTCTGGTACATTACTGCATTCAATCCCATAACAACCTGAAGTGGGTAGGGCAGAGGTTCACATACCCATAAAATCCAACAAATTTAGATGACAAGAGCAGGGCCCTCGGGGCTGGGGATTTAGCTCAGTGGTTAGAGTGCTTGCCTTGCAAGCCCAAGGCCCTGAGTTCGATCCCCAGCACCAAAAAAAAAAAAAAGAGCAGGGCCCTACAGGAGGTAAGGGTGGAGCCTGGTCACATGTTTCTCCTCTTGGTTGGAAGACTCTTTCCAGGGCCATAGCGAAGGAAGAATGGTCTCATGCTATCCATGCCCACTGCTCACAGCCTAGGTCTCTCAGATGAAGAGATGCTTGGCTCCATATTTCTTCTGCAAACTTGATGTGGCTAATGGGATCACAGATCATTAACAAGAATCCTGTCTTATTCCCTTCCCACTCCCTTGATTCAGACAGTAGGGATATATTTAGAAAGTTCACTCATGTATTTAAAATTACATATTGAGTGCTGATCACATCCTGCATACTGTTGTATGTCTGGAACAACAGCCATTAACAAAGCAAAGATTCCTCTCCTGTGGAGGTGACACTCCTGGTGGAAGGAGGCTGATAGTAAATAGTGTATGCACTGGAACTTTTTAACAGGTCAAAAATATTTTGTAACAATATACCATGGTTTCTCACATCTTTTATGGCACCCGTAAACACTATCCAACATACCTTTTTTGTAAATCTGGACTTGTACTTCAAGAAAACTGCCTGACTTGCTGAAGGGTGGAGAGACCTTTTAATATGTGTTGAGTGCCATCTATGTGCAGAGCATGATATTGGGGACTTTGGAGGGATCCATAAGAATGAGAAGACAGAGTCCTGTCTTAGGGGGATTCCAGTCCAGGGCAAGAGGCAGTCCCTTTCCTTTGAAGCTTCCAGACTGTCGGGACTAAGAATCTATTCTAGAAAGGCAAACGACTTCAGAACACACATATAAAGGGGAATCCTCAGTACACGTGGAACGAATCCAGGCTAAACTGTGTGGAGTCGGGTAAACTGTCCTCCTCTTATGATGATGGGGAACTAGATGGGGACAGCTCTCTGGAACAAGAAAGGGGACATTGTAGGAGCTATCACATGCCCCAACAGCTAGGAGGAACTGCGGGGGCAGCCCCTCCCGGATTATTGTTGTCTTGGGAAGGTTTCTGCATTGGAGGAGAGCTGAGAGACTGATGTAAGAATGAACTCCTGCCTGGGGGCATTCCAGGTAGCATGCCTCCTGGGGGAGGGGAAGTAGGGTGCTGGGCAGTTAATCAGCCTTCCACGCGAACCTAGCCAATACCCCGTCATCCGAATCCAGTTGAGGATGTAGAGGAGGGGTGGACCACTGTGTTGGGGAACCTTGACCAAACCCTCGAGGATGCAGAGTCGCAAGGGGGAAGGACCACAGTCGGGTCCGGGTGAGACAAGGATGGGTTGAATGGTGGCAGCTTGGACGGGGTCCTGAGTACCAGGGTTTCTTAACAGCTGTTAAGGAAGCGAGATGAGAAAGGGTTAAGTGTGACTCTCCACTACCCCAAATGCTTCCTGTGTTTGAAACCCTTCAGGTCTCCGCAAACCTTCTGGCCCCCGGCCAGAAGGAGGGCATTGTCCCAGGAGCGTTTGTGGGCTGTCCGAACGGCTGCGCAGCCTTTGTGGTGGGGCCACCTCAGGGTTCCCTCTCGCGTCCTGGCTGGGGACGCACAGTGCGTGCCGGGCCGGGAGGGGGGCGGTGCGGGAGGCTTGCTCCCGCTCCCTCTTCCTGGCCCCCCCTCCAGACCTCCCGATGACCACATGACCAAGTGGGCTCGCGGCCAAGCCACAAACTACAAAATGCAGCCCTTGGAGTGAGCGGGGAGCATTCTCGCTGGCAGCCTGGGCCACGCGCAGTTGGAGCTGCGGCCGAGCAAAGCCAGTCGCTTGGAAAAAGCTCGCCACTGCCCCCGGAGCCGCCGAGGCCAGCTCGCGGCGCTGCCCGCGGCGGCAGAGAGACGCTGCAGGAGAGCGGAGGCGGCGGGCGGGCGGCTGGCAGCCAGCAGCGCGGCTGGGGCGCGCACACTCTTGCTTCGCGCCCGCACGCGCCAGCCGCGGCTCGCGCCTTTCTCTGCCTCGGGGCGCGCGGCCTCTCCACCTCCCGCCGGCTCGTCAGGGCCGCGGCGGCCCGAGGAGCAGCATGAATCTGCGGCTCTGCGTGCAGGCGCTGCTGCTGCTCTGGCTCTCCCTGACTGCGGTGTGTGGAGGTGAGTGAGCGCCCTCCCGCTCGCCCGTGCTCCCTCGCGGCTCCCCCGGGCCGTAGCGGCGCGCTCCGCTCCCTCCGCCCCACTCGCGCTCTCCCCGCCCCCCGGTGCAGGAGCAGCCACGCGCCGGCAGCCGACTGACAGGGCGCCGGGGCTTAGGGGCGGCTGGCCGCGGGGACTGCTTCCTCCAACGAGGGTTGTGGGTGGTTCTGCAGGGCCTCTGGCATCGCCAGCCAGGCGCCTTGCCCCTCCGGACTGCCCCTTGCAGTACGGGGCCCCGTGCCGGTGCCCCCACCCTGCATCCCACGTGGTGGGGAGATGGAGCCTGCCCCGCGCTCGTGGATCGGTGGAGGGAACTGAGCTGAGCTGCGTGGGCTGAGCTCTCCCTCACGCTGAATGTCTGCTGGCTCCTGGAGGCTGGGGGCTGCCGGCCGGCTGGTTCAGGGCATGATGTGCCAACATGCAGACGTGACACTTGTTGCATAGGCAGGAGCGCAGGGCGGGGGCAGCGGCAGCGTGGATCCCAGCTGTTGCTCCTTTCAGTCTGGAAGCCAGCGGAGGCAGCCTCCCCCAGGCCGGGCCAGGCCGGTCTTCTCCCCTACTCAAGGTCCTTCCTGGTCTCCTCCTCTGGGTCTGCACAGGAGGCCCTCTGCAGAGCCTCCATCCCACCCCAGGGACTTGGCGCGTTTACATCCTGCCTTCAGCCTCCATTCTGCCCCAAGCACAGGCAAACTTCACCTTCAGCTCCCTGTCTCCAGGCACCAAACCAGGAAGGTGGGCACCTGATCTGACAACTCCATGCAGCTCAGGCAAGGGGAGTCTTTTGGCCCCCACCTGTACCACCGCACCCCACACACACCTGGCAATACTTGGCACTTGTGCTCCCTTGCCAGCCCCAAGCCCGCTTCCCGCTCATGCTCCAGCAGCCCCTGCCCAGGGTGCCTGCACTCTGTGTGTCAGTGTCTCCCGGATCTGCCAGCTCCCACAGTGCTGTGATCGGGCTGTCACTGCTGCCTGCCTGGCACCACAGAAGGAGAAGGCCAGGACCAGGTGGACTAATGCCAGTGCCAGGGCTGGAATCACAGGGAGGTGAAAGCCAAGGGACGAAGAGGGCAGGGCAGCAAGTTTCCTAGAGGAAGGGCACAGGGCCCTGCTTGGTTCCCAACCCTGCAGAACAGGAGGATGGCCCAAAGCCCAGGAGCCTTTGGGGGGGTGCCAACGCTGCCGGCCTCTTTGTAGGCCACCTCCTTTCTCTGCTTTTCCTCTTGGGCGCTGCCCCGGTGCTGGGAGCACTGCCCACCTTCTAGTACCTCCTGCCTCCAGGTAACTGTCTAGTGAACCCTTCTTCAAGACCCCAGCACTAAGCCAGCCACCTCCTTGGGACGAAGGGAGCAGGCATTCTCCCCAGTAACTCCTGCTAGGCAGGCAGTGGCAGGAAGGAAGCAAAAGATACGAATAAAGGCACCACTGGAGCCTGTTCCCCCGGGAGCCAGTGTAGTTGGTGAGACAAGACACTTGCACAACTGGCACTACAGGCACATAGCCCACGGTGGCACCTTCAGGGAATAAAAAATGTGGGTGCAGAAAGGGTGTCCCAGAGCAAGCTGGGGCGTGCAGATCTGCATACCCAGTGCTCCTGCAGAGGCTTCTGGGAGCCTCAGCCAACAGATACCATGTGAACCCTTTGGGGGGGTCTAGCCATTGCAGCAGTACTAGTAAAGCCGAGAGCTGTTTTCAAGGGAAGTGAATTTGGCCAGGCTGCCAGAATGCTCTGAGCTTCTGGCCCAGATCCTGCCACTTCTTGCTTTAATTCACCCTTTTTCATTAGGTCATCTGCCATTTTGGGTACATTCATCACCCTCACATTTTTGCTTAAACTTAGTGCTGGAAACTTCCAAGGCCTCCAGTGTGTTTCTGCCCCCCGACCTCTCCTAGAGCCAAGGAGGACACCTCCCTGGAGGTGGCCACCAACCTAGGGTCTAGGTACACATGTCCTGTCCTGCTCCTCTTGCCTTCTGTCCTGTCCTAGAAACAGAGGCCCCAGAACTACTTTGTCTTTGGCCCAGACTTGCACACACTGTCCCCAGCCAGTGTCACCAAAGTTCCAGGCCTGAAAACCGTGCTTCCTCCTCTCTCCCCACATTCTGTCCTGACATGGAATGTTCACTCTCCGCCCCCTGTGCCCCCCCACCCCCAGCTCCTGACCTGGGATACACTTTGCTCCTCTGAGTCTGAGTAGGCTGGGCCCAGGCCAAGTGTCCTTTGGTTTTTGAGCACCTATCTTTCTCCTCTCCTGCTTCCCCTTACCAGCCTCTGCTCGATCTATGTAGTCTCCTGTACCTCTCCCGCTTGGGGACATCTCCACTCCATCCCCCATCCTAAGTGCTAAGCACCCACATAACCTGAGCCAGGCCTTCATCGGCAAAGGACTGAAGGAAGTCCAGAGGAGGGCCAGGCTGCCAGAGCCCAGTGTATCCAGGACAGCAAAGCTGGCCCCAGGAAACAGCATGGAGCCCTGGAGAAGGCCACCGGGACAGAAGGATGGGCAGACAAAGGAAAGATGCCTCATCCTGGAGACATGCAGTGCCACAGAATGGCGGAGGGGGCATTGCCAGTGGGGTCCCCACCAGAGCACAAGTATGGGCTTTCAAAGCAATCACAAGACAGGCCAGGCTGGGAGAGGAAAACGGGTGTGCCATCCCTGGTGAAGGTGGCATGTTCCTGAAAAGTCACACGTACCTCTTTGTGCGTTGCCAGGGCTGGAGTTCAGGGTTCATGAAAAGCAAATCTAGTTCTCCTCCTGACTGTGGCTCTCAGCATGCAGACCCCGCCACTTCATTGTCGAGGGCGCTTCAGTGGGTAATGACTCCAATCCCTCTAAGCTCGAACTTCTTGGGCAACTGACTCCTGCCTCCCTTTAAGCAGCAAACGAGTTGGGGAAATGCCGACGAGCACTGGGGATGGCCCCCATTTCTAAAGGGGACTTCCTATATATAGCAAAGACCTCTGCTGTGATGAGAATCAACAGCCTCTAATTTGTCCCTTTGGACAGGACAAAGCCAGGGTTTCAGGTGTCAGCTTATCTGACACTGAGCCAGACTCAACATCAGAAGTAGGAAACGGGTGGGTGATGGGTGCAGGGAGCAGGAGAAGCCTGCAGACTTCCTGTGATGAGGACAGTGAGCCTCTCACCTAATGGGATGCAAGAGGCAGGGGGTTTCTGGGCTGCTGCTGTCCAGGGCCTGGCTGGTACTCAGTGAGCTCAGGGTGGCTCTTCTCTGCAGGCCTAGAGTCTAGACATCTTCCTGGCCACAGTTCAGGCCACCGTCCCCGCTCCCCATCCTGGCTCTTGACCTCCCTTCCCACAGTGTCCTTCCCCCCAGCCTTCCCTTCCTGACTGCCACAGACACAGGCTTGGGTGTGAGCACATGGGGACGACACTGTCCCCTTCCTGGTGCTGCGCCTCTTTCCCCCATGCCTGCTGTGCCATTGTACTCCCTCCCCGAGGAGTTGAAGGCATGGACAAGCGATTCAAGGGTTCACTTACATTTTCAAGGCCCTTAGGGACCTCTCCCTATGCCTGACCACATGCTCAGCGCAGTCCCTACTGCTTTGCACCCTGAGTGTGTCTTTGGTACAGACTCCTCATCGGCATCATTCGGGCACATCATCAGTACACAGGGTAAAACTTGAGGAGACACTGAAATTCAGGGCATGAGCTGGAGGGGTTGGGTTGGGAACTTAAGGAAGGTTGTTCCCTCTTCTTCCCCACTCCCAGTCCCTTCACAGATGGCAGCCAGAGGGGAGCTCTAGATCAGTCAGACAGAAGTAGCCCCCTCGCCCTGGCCATCCATCCTGCTCCAAAGTGCTAAGACAATTTTTGTTTTAATTCTTGTAGGTTATAAGTTTAGAGCTTAAATTGACACATTAATCCACCCTGACCACCAGCACCAAAGTGTGGCTAAGTTAACGAAGTGAACTTAGTAAATCATGGGGTCCTAATGGGCCCAGTGGTTCTTTGTGCAGAAGAGGAAAAGGGAGTGCAGGGTCAGAGAATATGCATGTGCAGGGGGAGTGTGTGTGTCGGGTGTGAGTGGGGAGAAAGAACAGCAGGCCCTAGAGCCTGGGCAGAGGCCCCAAGGACACACCTCGCCCACTTTTGGCTCAAGAGGAGGCTAAATGCCTGGAAATTGTGTGCAAGCAGTGGAGAACTCACAAGAGCCAAGGAAGGAACCAGAGCGAGGGGGTGTTGGAGGCAGGGGAGGGGGGAAGGATGGGCAGCCAATGAAAGGCCCTGTGGAAACTGTGAGCTAGTGGTGGGGATTCCTGGACGGATGGCAATGAGGCTCAAGGGACAGGGATACAGCTGAAGGCAGATTGGATGGTGCAAGGGAAGAGAGACTGGTACTCATTATCACTAGCCTCATATGCTACATTTCTGCAGGCCAGCCCCAAACTGGGCATTGCACATCTGCCTCTTCTCCAGCACCATCTCATCTTCCCATAATCCCTGCCTCTGGGTGCCAGCTTGGCTTCTCTGTCTGGACTGCAGGCTCTGTGAGATTTGACAAGAGTGTCTTCTCCCTTATCATACTCAAGTATACCCATCACTGCTTGGATTTCGTTGTCAGGGCTTAGGCTGGCATCAGGAGACTTCTGCTCTAATCCAGATGTGATCAGATGCAGAGAGAGCCTCGGATAGTATAGAAATTGTGGCTAGCCCGGGTTGGAATGGAATTCACATCAAACACAGGATGGGAGGTGTGATCTGGGAATGATGGGAGGTAGGGCAACTGCAACATCTCACCCCTCTCCTGATGCACAGACATACTGCTCATTCATTCATTCATTCACTCATTTATGCAACATTTATTAGCCTCTAAATCTGGTCACAGGCTGAGGATAGCCAGGCATAAAGCAGGCTGAGTCAGATACTCGAGCCACACTCCCAGGGAAGCCTCGGGAGCGAGCCTGAGAGTTGCCTAACCACTGATGGGATACCCAGGGGCAAGGTATGAGATCTCTAGTGGTCAAAGGCGGGTCGCTCTGCCTATTGAAGTGTGTAGCAGTACAGTGGCATGATGTTCAGGGTTTGCTTTAGAGTGCTGCAGCCGAGAAAAAAGAAAAGCAATAATGAAGCATGTGCGACTCCATCTGGATAGCTGAGAAATCTGGGTGATGGGTCCACAGAGGGAGTGCCATTGGAATGTTGTACACGTGAAATATTTGAAGTATACCTGTTACATGGGCACCATGGGGGGTTACTGCCTCCTGCATCCCAGCCAAGTACAGCCTTGATGCCCCAAAGTGAACCCCCAACAGTGTTCCAAAGAAAGAACTCGTGTGTGCCTGTCAGAAAAGTGTTTTTAACTGTCAAAAGGACATAAAATCAGTTATCTCAATGGCAAGATCTAAGTAGTGGGTTCTGCTTGCTCTGGGCCAGTGTACAGTTGCCAGTTTTCATCAGGGTAAAAAAGAAGAACCAAAGAAAGGCTACAAGGAGCGTCACCTCCTGGAGAAACGGCCCCTCCCGGCCCTCCTACTGTTTTCGTCTCCCTTCCTTGCTAACCGGTCTTTTCCTTCCTGCAGTGCCCCTGATGCAGCCTCCCGATGAGAAGGGACTGGAGGAAGGCAGTGTTCGCTACCTGGTACAGCCCAGGGCTTCGAGGAAAGGACCAGGGCCCTGGCAGGGAGGCCGGAGGAAGTTCCGCCGCCAGCGGCCCCGCCTGTCCCATAAGGGCCCGATGCCTTTCTGAAGCAGGTACTTACTGGAGAACCTGGTCGGTAGGCAGTGCTAAAGTGCAGGGGGAGGGACAGCCTAGAAGCTGGGGACCCTGCCACTTATCACTGGCCAGTCACATCTGGCAAGCAGACCCGGCACCACACACACCTTCCAGCTGCCAGGGAGCTTGTAAAGTGCTCATTTAGTGCCTGCGTTTCAGAGGGGAGACTGAGGCCCAGAAAAGGGCTTGACACCTGGGGTGGGTCTCCTGACTCCCCAACAGCTCAGTGCTGTCTCCCCTCCCTCCTGCTGCCTGGGGATGGGCAGACTGGCCTCCTGGAGAGTTCTGGAAATCTTGGTGCACCTTGACTGGGGAGAGGTGCCCAGGGCGTGCCCGCAGGTGTCCAGTGTGGAGCCTTGCCAGGTCCAGGGGTGAGCAGGAAAGAGGCAGAGAGTCGTGGGACGATCAGCCTGAGGGCAGGAGGAGGGCTGTGGCTGTGGTTCTCCAGAGCTGGGGAAGGAGAGAAGTATCAGAGGTGGCTACAGAGAGAGCGGCACCTACACCTGCCCCCGAGGCCAGGCCTGCTGCTGCACTCACTGCAGCTGGCCCAGAGGGACACTAACTCGGGCCTTGGGCTTTCGGGTCAGGTTCAGGCTTAGCGGTGGGGTGGGCTGAAAGCTAGCTTCTCTCCTCTCCTGGAGGGGTGTCTTTGACTTAGGATGTGTCTGTGACTTCTCTCTCGTCATTTGTGTCTCTTTAGGACTAAAGGGGGCCCCAAGTGCCAGTGCACTGCGGTTCTCTCTACTCCACAGATTGGTCTGCTTCTCTGGAGCCCTCACAGCCAGTCAGCTCTTGTCTCGCATCTGTTCTAGCTGCTGATGGTCCTGGCTCTGCTCACCCACCAGCTTCGTCTAACGGCGTGGTCCTGCCCCTCATTCGGATGATTCCATTTATCTCACAAGGATCCATTAAGCCCATCTTCCTGGTCTCTCCCTGGACTGACTTTGGAGACTCAGCCTCTCCTGGCCCGCCATGCTTCCTGCCCCCCACCTAGCCCATCTAATGCCTCCACCCTCCACTTGAGCCTTGCTCCTGTGTCTGCCCTGGGATCTGGGTGGAAAACACTCCCTTCATCAGTGGGCTTCTGCAGATTCTTGTTTCCTTGTCAGCGCATCCCTCGCCTGGTCTCCACAGAGGAATCGAGAGATGCACAAGGGGAGATCCTAGTTAGAGGGCTGAGTGTGGGGATTCAAAGAGGGTGCACTGGGGGCCACTGGAATAGGGTACGTGGTGCCCTGGTGAAGGGAGTGAAGCACTTGGAGAAGAGGAGGACTGGCACTGTGGCCTCTTCTTCACTCCCACGTCTGGCCCCATTAAGGAAGAGGCGAGTGGGAGGAGCCCGGGAAGTGCTTGGTCACACTGAGTCTCCTAACTGCCCCTCAGCCCTGGCAAAAGGAGTAAAGGCTGAGCAGGAGGGTTGTTTTTGCCGGGAATCACAGAGTATAAGAGCTGAAAGGACCCTTGGAGACCACTTAGCTCAACCTCCTTATGCAAAAGTCTGTGACAACAGAGGCCTGGAGAGGGGAGTGACCCGCTCGGGGTCACTGCAGAGCCGGAATGGGGACCAGGTCTCGCAACTCCCACTTTTTGATGCCCTCGTCCCTCTTGATGATGTCCTTTCAAAACACATGAAGTGCCTTTTGCTAGAGTTATGGCGGAGTGGCTGGGAAGGGCAGGGAGAGGCAAGCCGGCTGTGAACTGCCTCCTGTGGGGGATGGAGCTGCTCCCCGCTCCCGGCCTTCTCTGCTCTCCATAGGATGGAAGGTTCGGGCCGGTGGTACTCCTGGGCCTGGGGTACTGTTGTTACTACTGTTCAGACCCCAACACTGCGTGTCAGGAGCCAGAGGCAGCCTTAAATAATCCACTTCAGAGCCTCTGCTTTGTGTGGACTGGACCTTCCCTCCCAGTAGCCTTACCTGGGGGCAGAAGACAGAGAGTGGAGAAGAAGGGGGAGGAAAGGCAGGGGGAAGGAAGGCAAGAGAGCTAGGAGGATGTGCAGGTGGGGTAGCACCCCTTGCCAAGAAGCCCCATCTTTCATGAGGGGCCTTCCACAGCCTACCCTGAAGGTGGACCCTCTTGGCTTTTGCCTGAGCAGCCTGCCTTCTCACTGGCCTCCCAGGAGGGAGAAAAGGGAAAGCAGAAGCCTGATGCCCACCTATGTATGTGTGAGGGCAGGGGGAGTCAGGGCCCCCCAAGTCCCACAATAACCCCAATGTTTGCCCCCCATCTTTTCCTTCCCCTCTGCTGCTGCTACTGCTGCTGCTACTGCTGCTACTGCTGCCACCCTAAGGCCCACCCTGGGAAGCCACGCTGGGCACAGCCTCCAACCCATCTAGGCAGAGTGGGGCCTGCCAGTGTCCAGAAAGTCTCCTCTGCTACTGGTAGCCCCACCGGGGACCTGGCTACCTTCCTTCTCCTCCTCCTCCTTTCTGCATTCCATCCCTCATCAGCCTGCCATGACCTGTAGCCAAGCCCAGCCCCACCAGGAAGGGGACAAAAGAGGGTGATGGCTGAGAAAGATGGGAGACATGGGCAGAGGAGGGTAGTGGGTGGAGCAGGGGTGCTGTCTTATTTAAAGTGGTTGTGTATGATTCTTATACTAATTTATACAAAGATATTAAGTCCTTTCCATTCAGAAATTGTCCCCCATAACAGTTCACTGTGTTTGTAAAGATTGTTCTATGTAAATATGTCTTTATAATAAAGAGTTAAAAGCTGACAGTTTGCCCTTGCTCTTGGAGGTCATGTTCAGGAGAGGCGCTCCTCCCCCGACCCCCAGGCTGGGGTTGTCTCTGTGCCCACAGACTGCACGTGCAGGGAGGTAAGTGCTTACATCCCAAATCGGTTCTAGGTCAACTGGCCTCAAACTGATTGACCACCAGCTTACAAACGAAACCTTTAAGCTTAGTGACCTGTTCAAATAAAATTCAGCCCACTTTTAAGTCTTTTGGCATCTGTTTGAATGTCCTAATTTTTTTTTTTTGCATTGTCATCGAAAGAATTTTTTAAAAAGCAATTTCTTTAAGAACATGCTGATTAAAGATAGGATTTCTACAAAAAGTTGATTTGTAGCCTTGGTGGGTGTCTTCTATTTTATCTACTTTTGAACACTTTCAGGACTTTTTAGCCAGTTTGCTTTTCTTGAAAAATCTTATGTTTTCAGCAATGAATACATTTGGTAATGACTTTATATGTATCAACTTCTGTTTCACAAAGTGCAGTTGCTTGATGAACGAGATAGCTTGAAAAATAAAATGCAAGGAGTTCAATACAATTCTGCCTCATCTGTCTCACTTCTTCATGCTTGTTGTCAAAATGTCGATATTCTGCGGAACAGAAAGGAACATTGGGTACATGCTAATTTGGTTAATAAACCCATTAGGTGCAGGCAAGCATAGACGGTGCAGAACAAGGCCCCAAGAGAAAGAGACAGGAGTGATCAAAATGGGTGCACCCTATAAATCTCGTGGGGAATTCTATAGATTTGACAAGTGTTTAGTGCCTGAAATACACAATTTTAAAGAAAATGTCTTCAGACAAACTTGCTAAAAAGTCATAAAATGTTTGATAGGAGATAAAATAGAAATAGTCACCCATAAGCATAGAAAACTGTCTCATTGACAAAATGCTGCAAATTGTGACATAGCGATTTTAAAATATGACATTATATTGGAAGTGCCTCTTAGGAAAACTGGCACAAAATGCCTTATTTTAAAATTACTAGTTCCACTTTTAGGAAAATTAGTTATTAGAGGAACTAGATTTAGGCAGAGGTTTGGAATGGGCTGGCTTTACGCTCATTGGTCTGACATCACCCTAATCCTTCCCAAAGCTTGGACACATGTAAGGAGAAAGGGGTAGTGGAGGGGCAGAAAAACTTAATACTGACCCATAAATGTGCAGATCTTTAACAGTTTACAGTCCTTTAAAAATATTAACTCATTTTATCAATCTAACAAAAGGGCCATGAAAACCACGATCCACATTTTATAGTCAAGAAATGACTCTAAGAGAGAAGAAGCAACTTGCCCAAAGTGAATCTAGAATCTAACCTTCAGATTCTAGGATGCAAACTCTACACTGGCACAAAAGGTCCCGTAGCCTTAGAGAGAAGCACTAAGTACAAAATGTGTTTGGTTTTTCTCAACAAGGCCAATAGAAATTTGGAAAACGAGACTGCATAGTGTAACCTGGTGGGTTTGGGGACAGTGAATTGAGGCTGAGTGACTAAAACTGGCCCTAGATGGCCCGACATTTGGCTAAGCTGGCAGGAAGATGCGGGGCAGTGGAGGTGTGGATGCCAGCAGGGCCCACAGGGCATATGCAGTCAACTGGGTACTAAGGGGTGGATACAAGCTTGATGTCCCTGGGGCAGGGGGTGAGGGGAAGGAAAGCCCATGTCCTTCTGTAAAGAAAATTAGGTGTCAAACCAAAAGAGAGCAGGACATGGATGCTGTCATCCTTTGGAGATGTCTTGACTTGACCAAACAAGCACAATAGAATCAGTGTGCAGCTGTTTGTCAAAATGCAGAGTTGTAGTAAACGCACAAGCAGTTCACTTAACTGATTGTTTCTAAACAAGAGGTTCTGGCAGAGAGGTCAAAGGGTAGGAGCAGAGAACCTGAAAAGCAACACCCCTTCAAATCCATCCAGGAATTAGGCCGCCTCTGAAATGACAGAGATTCGGGTGTCAAACAGACGCAGACCACACACAGCTTTTCAAGCCCCCAGGAGTGGTGTCAAATGAGCTATAGCTGCCTTGAAGCCTTTCCCATGAGGCCCGGCTGACTTGGTACCCCAACTGGTTCCTCTTCCGTAACTGAGGAAGCCATGGGGTCTGGCCTGAGCCACCATTTTGAAGTGCCTATGTAATTCCATTGTGCAGGCCTGAAGGTTATTCAGCTGAAATTTCTCAATCGAAGGTTTCTTTCTGAGCGGAGTGAACCTGTGCCAGCTAACTGCCGAAGATGGAAAAGACTTGCTCAATGTCTTCCTTTCCTGGCCCAAGAAAGGCTGCTGACTCAGCCAGCATTTCTTGGGAAACCCCAAAAGAAAGGCCTTGCCAGTGTTCCTCCGAAAAGGCACTTTTCCCTTCCGAGTGGCTGGTGCTCAGAGAAAGAGCCTGGCGAGACACTCCCCCTTTGCTGCCTTGGACTTCAGCCAAAGGCCAGAGCCGCATCTGGGGCACTTCCTTGAATATTTCAAATCAGGTCAGCAAAGTGTTTTCTGTTAAGGTCCAGAGATTTTGTTTCGTTTGTACTGGCAATTGAACCTGGGGTCACCCTATCACTGAGCTACATCCCCAGTTCTTTTCTTAATATTTTATTTTGCGATAGGGTCTTGCTAAGTTGTGCAGGATGGGCTCCAATTTGTAATCCTCCTGCCTCAGCCTCCTGAGTAGCTGGGGTTATGGTGTGTGCCACCATGCCTGGAAGTATTTTTGATTTGGAGGGGTTATGCATTCTCTGTCCCATCTACTCACCTCTGTTGACGTGGTGCAAAAACACCATAGATAGTGGGCATGGCTGTGTTCCAACAAAACTTTATGAAAACAGGTGGCAGGTCACAGTTTGCCCAACCCTGTCTCAAATGAAGCATCAGCAAGCCCTTCAACTCAGCCCTTGACCCTTTGCCTGGGGCCTGCAGGGAAGGCTTGCACTCTACTGCAAGGTCTAGAGTTAAGGTGATTTAGTAAACTGGTCATGGTATGGCCTCTATACCAGGTCCTGATAAAACTCATGCTGGCGAAGTGTTTTCAGAGGAAGAGGAAGTCTGGAGTTGGGTGAGCATTCAGATCCTGGTGCATTTACACGTCTGCGTGACCCTAAAGCAGGACATTGACTCCGATGAGCCCGTGTCTCCTCACTGGGCGGGATGCTGCTGCCTGCTGTATGGTGCTGTGGTCAGGGCTTGAGCACTGTGATGCAGGTAAAGTGTTTGGCGTAGCACCTGGTCATGGTTCAGCTCCCTAAGTAGAAGCTGTTATTATCTCCACTAAGCCTCACACTAGCCTTGAGGAGTAAACAGCAGCCATCACTATGCCTGATTTAGGGATCGTGAAGTAGGCTCTGTGAGATCAATTTGCTTGCTCAATGCAGAGCTGCTAGCCACCCCGCTCCCTCTAGGGGTCTGCTTCTCCAGGCTGAGGGTGCCTCTGTCACTGGAAACTTCCAGTTGCCTAGGCAACACATAAGGCCTCCCCCGGGACAGATTGGGCCTGCCAGTATTCCCTCATGGCAGCTTGCACTTGGGCAGCTGCCCGGGAGACTTTTCCAGAGGTGTTAAGTGCCTGTCATTAGCTCCTTATCTGGGGACCCTTGACTGAAATTGTGGAGCCAGGTACCTGCTCAGGAGACCTAATCTGGTCCTTGGAGTTCCTTTCATCCAAGGCCAGGTCTCAGAAACCCGGCTTCCAGTCCTGAGTCCGCGTCTACCCGGGGTCTGCTGGGCATTTTCTACAGATGAAGAAAGTGGGACTCAAAAAAAGGAGTGACCTGCTTAAGGGGACATAGCTATGCAATACTAGCAAAGTCATGTAGAGGGCTTCTCTTGTGCCAATCATTGTGCAAAACCTTTGCCCATTCTCTCTTAGTCTCCATCACAGACCCATTTATAGCAGAAGAAACTGAGACACTGAGTGGTTAAGTCATTAGTCTAAGAATCTTCTGTAGAATGTGCACATGAGAGTGGAGAACCAGCCGGCATTGCCTTGAAGGCAAACAAGGGCACTGTAGAAAAGGCAGGCATTCCCTCCAGGGCTGCAGTCTCCTAGGCTGGAGGGGAGGGGCTTCACTCTGCCACCTGCAGGGCTAGTGCAGCTGTGTCTGTGGGGCTGGGGCAAAGAGGGAACCCATTTTTTCCAGCTAGGAAGCATGGGCATAGGAGCTGCTGACCCCGGCATGTGTTCTGGGGGAGTTCAGCCTCCCTGTCTCTAGGCTCCCAGACTTTCTCACAGCCTAGAGCTCCTCTGGCCCACTTTGGGAACTTCCATCTCCTCAGCATAAGGGTTATGAGAAGAAAGGGAAGATAAACGAGGCCCAGAGAGGGGTGAGGAAATGGTCTCGCTGCTCAGCCTCCATCTTCAGCACCTCATCACCTGGCCGTCCCCCAGCCACACTCTCGGCTCTGTGGCCCTCCCACTCTTAGCCCCACTCCCAAAGGGCCTGTCCAGTTTTAGGTCCTGGTACTCAGGCAAGTTTGCAAAGGAACTGCACCTCCCTCCCTATGCCCAAACTTTTCAGAATTCAAGTGCAGGAAAGGGCTTTTGTGCATGCCCCTACCCACAGTGCTCAATGCCCTGAACAGTCAGCAAGAGAAGTGGCTTTCCTGTGTGAGGACAGTGAAGGCAGAACAGAAGAGGCTTGCTCCTCATATCGCCTCCAAGAGCTCCAGGGAAAGGAGATGTGCGGTGAGCAACAGCCTTTGTCGCCTCTGGCCCTGAACCTGTGCATTGGCCGGTGCCCCTCCTTCTCCCAGAACTCCCTTCCCTGTTTCTCTGCCTCCCCGACACTTTCCAGTCCTTAAAGCACCAGCTGAGGCTGCCTCCACTGTGAAGCCTTCCCAGGTGCTCCCCCAGCCCTGAAGGTCACCGGGCAGGAGAGACCAGGACTGGAAGCTAGGTTTGCTCCTCGCGCCCCCGAGCTCAACGCCAAAGCCCTCGTGTTTGTCAATCATACCTGTCCTGGCCAGACTGAATGTGGGCCTGCTCGCGATGCAGGTGACAATGCTCGTGCCTTCCAGCATGTGTGTGCGGGTTTAAAAATCCGTGCTCTTAAGCTAAGTATAGTGGTGCACACATGTAAACCCACCCCTCAAGAGGCTGAGACAGGAGGATCATGAGTTCGAGGCCAGACTGGGCTGCAGTAAGTTCGAGGTCAGCCTGTACTACATAGCGAGACCCTTTCTCAAAAAACAAACAAACAGATACAAATAAAATCCTGGCTGCACCATGTACCAAGCCTGGGTCAGTCACTTGCCCTTGCTGGAATTTTATTGTTTCCGAGGTAAAAGTAATAACCATCAGCTCCTTTGTAGGTTTATAGTGACTGATATTTGTGGAGTGAAAATGTTTCATACAGTAAAGAGTGTCATACACCGTGAATGTGTGAAACAGGGAGAGAAACTGCCACCCTCAGCAGGTGTTCACAAAGACTACCAAAGTTTGCAGGGGAAAGTGCTTTGTAACCCGTGAAGAGCCGCAGAGATCCCTTCTCAGGCTGGGGATATAGCTCAGTGGTAGAGTGTATGCGCATCATGCTTGAGGCTCTGGGTTCCAGCCCCAGCACAAAAGAAAGACGGAAGAAAGGAATGAAGGAGGAAGAGGAGGAGGGAAAAAAAGAAAAAGAAATTCCTTTCTCAACATTCACCAAATGCTTACTGAGTGCTGACTACATACCACATTCCTTATGAGCAGGCGAGGGAGACAGATATTATTCAAAAATCACATCAAATGTCTGACCAGGGGCGTGGCGAGAGCTCTGGGGGAAAAGCCTGGTCTTTGGGCTGTTTCCCACTAGGAGCATCAGCTCTTTGGGGGACGGGGTCAGGGAAGGCTTCCTGCAAGAGAAATGGGAACTGGGAGGGCAGCAGTGAGTGGGGAGTAATCAGGAGGAGGGCGGTCCTGCGCACAGAGCACAGGGCTGGTGTTCAAGCACCTGGAGGGACGAAGCAGACACGAATTATTATTATTATCGCAGTATTGGAGATCGATCCCAGGGCCCCACGCATGCGAGGCAATCACTCTACCACTGAGCTACCTCGGCAGCCTGTGAGTTATTCTTAAACCCGTTCCTAAACGAGGGCGCATGCCTAGAGAGAGGCTGTGACTTGCCCAATCAAGATTCCACGAACTCCTGCAGTTTGGCCCATTTGCTTCCTGGCTCTACACCGAGCAGCAGGGTACACGTTGGTAGGGAAGACATTTTCTCCTGAGTGCTCGGTCAATTTCGCCAGCTGCTCTGGAGGGGCTGAGGCCCGGCACTCGCACGAGTCGGTGGCTGCGTGCGCCTGAGCCAGTGTACAGGCTGGCAGGATACTTGAAAAGTTTCTTATATGTTCTCCTTTATTGCGGTCCCTCAGCTTCCCTTTCTCCGCGGCGCGCTTAGTCACTGTTGAAATCCTGTGCGATGTAAGAGGCTGCCCCCTGGAGGCCGAGTCCTGGAACTGCAGTGACTTCCTCCCTGCCCCAAGCTCCCCGCGTGCCTGCGTGAACCCTGAATGCTAGGCGTGTATTTACACCTGGCGTGGACATTATTAGTCTGTGGGCAGCCTAACTGTGCTTGCCTATGGCACGTGGGTGGGACAGAGAGAGAAGCTGCCACCCAAAGGTAGAGAGGTGAAGTTTGTGGTGGCAAAGAGCAGGACTAATTGGCGTATGACATAGACTCTCCCAAGGAGGTCTTCCATCAGCGAACCCCATGCTCCCACCGGGCTTCCCCCCACCGGTACACTTCTGCACCCCTGCAGCTTCTGTGGGTAATCGCGTGGCTTTTGGAGGCAACAAGCAGGTCTACTTCCTGCATGTGCCGGGGTGGGGGGTGCCGGCTCCTGCTAAGGCCCACACCCAAGGCTGCTCTTTCCCCGTCTGTGCTGGTGCAACCCTGCCAGGTGTTTCTGGCCAGCACATTCCAATTAGTCAATGCCCGTGCCATATTGCTTATCAAAGAATTTGAAAGACACCACCCTTGTCGATTTCTCACACTCCCAGATAACACATATATTTTAATCCAGCGCTTCAGAAGGCCACGAGTCAGAGTATCACTCTGGTTCTCGAGTCTAATAGAAAGATTTTGTTCTTTTGACAGCCCCTTTTGCCGCTGCTCCACATGGCATGAAAACACTAGCCCCCGCTTTGTAGTCCCAGCAAGCCAAATCCCTTGGTGAGGCCAGGAGCCATCAGTGAAGTCTTTGAGCCACAAGGTTAGGAACACAAGTGTCAGATCAGAGTGTAGTGACCCCTTTGGCCTGTGACCAAAGGGAAAGCTTTCCAAGTGAGCTCAGAGGGATGGGAGCTCTGGAGGAGCCAAGCTCAGCTGCCAGTAATCAGCTTCAAGTAAGAGCTCATCCCCAGGCCTGGCCTTGTCCTCTGCCTGTGGGTGGGGCACACCAGCCACACCCGCAGCATTTCTAGGAAATGCCCGCGCTACTCCCTCAGTTTCGGCCTTGGCTCTTCCTTGCAGAGATACAAACAGTGGGGAGCAGCTTTCCAAAATTACTCCTCCTTTGCCCCCTCCATGACTCACCGTTTCCCAGTTGCCATCCTCCCCACAGGGTGGCCCTGGAAACGGAGAAAGAGGTGTGAGAGAAGGGAAGTGTTCCTCCCACTTCTGCCACTCGTTCGTTGGGTCACTGTCCCCATCTTAGCTACACTTTTCTTATCTATAACAAGGGGGTGGTCATTGTACCCCTTGCTGGCATCTTTAGGCTTGAGACACTGAATCCAAAAAATCCTTTGCCAGAAGCACACAATTGGGGCGCTCACAGCTCTAAAGTGTCGCCTGCAGTCAGCTCCTGGTCAGCTCTGAGTCCCACGCCTGCCAGAATCCAATTCATAGCCCCAGAGTGCACAGAGAGCTTTGTAACCAGCAGCCAGACAGTATCCACAGCTTGGTGGGGACTTCAGTTAACTGTCACTAGACAATACAAGCTAACAGTCACTATTCTAGATGTTTTACATATATTATACTCAATTCATCCCCACAACAACCCCATGAGGTAGAAGCTCTTATCATCCCTATTTTGCAGATGAGAAAACCAAGGCTCAGTAAATTTAATTGCCAAAAATCACGAAGGTAGTAAACTAGGCCGAGATTCATAGTCTGACTCTAGAGCCTCTGCTGTTAATCACTGTGCTCTAACAGTCTCTACATAAGCCTCACTGAGCGATTCTTTTGTCTCTGCTTGCATACCTCCTGTGATGGGGAGCTCATTGCTCCCTGAGATAGCTGATTCTGATTTCATGCAGCTGTGGCTGCTGGAATCTCCTGGCGTGCCTGGCCAGGCCTTTGGTGATTCATATCACACAAACATCTAAGTTTCCAGAAGACTCAAGCAGGAAATAGGCTAAAAACGGGAGGCTACGGAACACAAGCCTTCTCCTTGCACTCCCTGATACACGGAGAGCTTCTGATCCTGCTCTTGTGGCGCCAAGTGGATTGTCAAGTAGGAAGTAAATAGTTCCGTCCACCTCAGTGCTCTCTGTAGCTGAGGAGAGTGGCTGAGTCACTGCTGTTCCTCCAGTTAGAGCCCAGAGCGTACTAACAGGTGCTCCCTGAGGGCCGAATGAACAAATGAATGGACGGCAAGGCAATGAAGTACAGCTTCACAACCCCCTTTCCCGCCAGCCTCAATTTCCTGAGAGTTTTGTATCATGTTTGAGATCCTCAAAAGCAGCTTTTCCATGGTAACAAGGCAAAGCCCTGCTGCTCTATGGGGCCAAATTGCTCCTGTCACGGGGACTCTGAGCTCACTCCAGAAAGACCCTAAACTACCTCCAGTGTCCACCAAGCAGGCCTCTGTCATTTGGGACCCTGCAGAGTGGGCACTACCAGGGGCAGATCCCCAAGCGCTATCTCCTTGGTGAAGTTCCTGAGCTGATCGACCTTGCCGAGGTTTCCATGGTAACAACACTAGGCTAACCGGTTGCCAGGGCGATGGTGCGCTACTGCTAAGATTGCACGAGACCGGACCACACAAGGCCACCGAGTTGAAAAGATGCTAATAACACCTTTCTGAGTCTCCATGACAACAACCCTCAAGCACCGGGTAGGCTTTGTCCCAAATGCAGATTAGGCCCCCACCCTGTACTCTCCCTTAGAAGGCCCTGGGAGCTCTGAGCCACTGGTTCAGCGTCCTGGAGGCTTGGCTCCTACTGGTCCCTCCCAAAGGGAAGAGATGGTGAGGGTCTGTCCCCTTCCTAAGTCCCCTCTCTGGCCCAAGCCTCCTCACCATACTGCTCCTTAGGGCAGCTGGCTGCAGCGGCCTGGGTTTCAACAGTTGGGACTGTGAGGGAGAAGGGCCGGGATGGGCGCAAGGCTCAGGCTGCTTGGTGTAGGAGAAAATGGAGCTTTGGGGCCCCTTTGGGGTTGAGTGCGTCTCTTGGTGTGGCTGCTTCCCTGCCACTTGGGTGCCTACATTCTGGGGCCAAGGGAACAGCCAAAGAGCCATCTTTTCCTAGCAAAGCCATGGGCTCGGTGTTTTCAAACTACTTTTAAAGCCACACACACAGAAATTCCATCCAGGCAAGCTTGGGGGGCCCTGAACATCACCCATTCAGTCTCAGCCCCATCCCCAGTGTCTCTCAAGCGCTTAAGTTTCTGTAGAACACTATTCAAGAAACCTCGGCTCTGGGCCAGTCCTTCTCATAGTCCAGATGCAGAGGCTAACTGAGAACAGGAGACAGCGAGTGACTTGCCCCAGGTCCCGTAGCCAGTCATCGTTATAACCGGAACTAAAGGACTTTCTCGTGTTTGTAGGGCTGCTCTCAATGAATCAAGATGTGATGAACTTCTGGGTGACCTCTCTCTACCTTGAGTTCCCGACTTTCCAAGGACCACTGGGAGCGTCTGTCTTTCTACCCGTTCATGAGGTTCATAATAAGAATCTGGAGAGAAGAGAAGGTTCCACTGCAGGGTGTGCCAGCTAGTCCTAACTGTCTTCTTGACTGGATTAGGAGACCCCCGGGTAGGTGAGTGGATCATGGGCACGCTACACTCCTGAGTGCACGAATCCGCCGATGGAGTTCCTCGCTGAATGTGCTGTTAACAAGTGGACCACTGCCGGGAGCTCTGTCCCTGGAGGTTGCCTTTGGAGGGTGTACCGCTGGCCCATGTTCTTTGGTGTTCTGCTTGCCAGCTGCTGTGAAGTGAGCAGCTTCGCTCACTCCACCTGTCTCCTCTGATGTCCCCGCCTTGGAGCCAGCCTAGCATGAAAGCTCAGAAACTGTGAGCCAAATAAATCATTTCCTCCTTTAAGTTGTGTATGTCAGGCATTTTTTCTCAACAAGCAGAAACCTCACCAGTACACAGGGGCAGGCAGAAGTGGTTAGAATGGACCTTCCAGGCCTGACTTTTTAGCACCTAGTGCATGCTGGCCATTATGCTAGGATATGCTTCCTGTGCTAGTTGTCCTCTTATTTCTTCTTTGTAGCAAGTATTGAAACAGGCATACTTCTCTTCCTTGCACATGAGAAAAAGGAAGCTCAGTGGAGGAGGTTACTAAGGCTTGGAGGCATTAGACACTGAGCCTCTCCTCAGCGGGCAGCAGGGATTCCTCTTTACTGGTTCCCACAAGGGATTCTAGGATGAATGCCAGGCCATGGCCTATCTCTGGTGACACCGAGTTGAAGCAAGTAGATGCCCTCAGGACATTAGAGACTGCTTACTACCTGCCCCCTCCAGTACCCACATGTACTGCTGCCCTGTCAGGAGTGACTCTACAGTGAATCGAGTCTCTATGGCAGGATGGGTGTTATTTATTCACAACATGGCACAGCTCCTGGTCACAACAGGCAGAGCATCTTCTGAGTTAGGATGGGGTTCATTGTTCCCAGTCGCCATGGAAACCCGGGAAGGTGTCGCGGATACCATGTTGCATGGAAATGTCAGTAATTACTTCTTT
>PVJO010012751.1:11426-54631 GCA_004026905.1 Hystrix cristata | reverse complement strand
GGGGAGGGTGCCCCGGGCGGGGCCGGGCACTGAGCCCACCTTCGCGGCCGAGCCGGGCTGGGACCCGACAGGCATAGACTCCGGCTGTCCTCGCACCACTGAGTTTTTGAACAAAATGGGTAAATGTCCCCATTCATCAACCGCGACTGGAAACCGCAGCTTTTGGGGACGCCGTATTAAGTAAGGTGGTACTATGTGCACAAATCGCTCCTCACAGCGTGGTCTCCGCGGACGCCGGGCCCGCGGCGGTCCAGCGCTTGGCCTGCACCCCGAGACTCGCCCCCACGCCTCCTTCCTCATCCCGTACTGTTGCCACTAAATTACCTCGATCTCCATTTTCAAATCATGGAAACTAGAATTTATTCTTATCAGAGTGCACTTAACACAAAAACAAAAGCATAAACCGAACCAAAGCGAACCACGCAGCGGTGGCACCTGCACTCTGCCGCTGGGGCGCTAGCGTAAAGCAGCGCCCGACAGGGCTCCGAGTGTCCGCCAGACACGCACCTCGGGGGGCACTTCTCCCCCTTCTGCCAGGCAGCCTTCAGCTCCGAACCCCTCACACCGTGGGGTGAAAAGGAGCCCGTCCGGGGGACCGTCCCCTCACTCCTGCCCCGCAGAAACACTGGCGAGTGTTGTTAGAGCTGCTTCAAGCTTCAGATGCCCTCGTGGCGCCAGTCATCAGAGCGGCGTTTGCTTCCTGGCAGAAACATAAGTATTTGACAATTTTCAATTTTCCAAATGACACGGGAAAAAGAGAAAAGGTTGCAAAAGGAGTTAATTCCTTTATAAAGAAGGATGAACAAGGTATGTCGCACTCTTTTGTTCTAAAGTATATTAAAAATAATCTATATAATAAATCCCTTCGTGGTGACTTCATATAAATCTCCTGGTTGAAAACAAACCACTTAAATACAGTGATGCATTCTTTAAGTAAGTACTAATTTTGGAAAGCAATATTTACCTGGTTAGCTTATCTATGTTGAGTTACAATACTACACGTTATAATTCTAGGATAGATTATTAGAAATACATATATTTGTATGTAAATAAGAAGAAATCTAGTCAGTTTAGAGTCTCTTGATTTTATTAAGAAATTTTGCTGGGCATGGTGGTGCACCTCTGTAATCTCAGCACTCAGGAGGCTGAGGCAGGAGGATTGCTGCAAGTTCCAAGCCAGCCTGACCTACATAGTGAGACCCACTCGAAAAATAATGAAAGAGAAAGAGAGAGACATAAATTTTACCCTGACGCCTTGGAAAATACAGAATCCTAACTTTTTGACTGATCGTATAAAAACGTTAGTGACTCGCACTCTACATTAGCTGTCCACATTTACCGCGCTGAGGGTTTCGTCTGTAGGCCTTAACTAATACGTCACTTTAAAAACAAACGCTTTCCCTAACCATCGCTTCACGCGGGGACTGGGGCGGGGCACTGCATACTTATACGCGCGACGATCACTTCCCTGATAAAAAAGAATGATTTCATAGCAGAAAGATAAAAAATGATAGTGCAATAGACATATTGTTTGAAAGAAAGACAGAAATATGCATTGTCAATAAATATATAGTAAAGAAAGGTTAAAAGAAATTATTGAAAATGACAGAATTTAGGTCTACACAAAAAACATTAAAATGTACAAAAGTAGGTAAGTATATTTTTTTATTTTACTTATTTTAAGAGATATTGTCTATAACAAAAAGAATGAAATCATGTTATTTGCAAGAAAATGGATGGAGCTGCAGACAACCATGTTAAGTGAAGTAAGTCAATCTCAGAAAGTTTTCTCTTATATGAGCAATTAAAAATGGATTAATTAAGATGACAAGAAACTGAAAGATACTTTTTTAGAAATGGAGAAGGGAATCAGGAGAGGGAGAAGAAAGAGACCGTGTTTTTAACATGGTCGAATGAGGGGGACTGAAATATTATGTGCATGGATCAATGTACCAAAATAAATCTCATTCTGTATTATGCATCAGTAAAAGGTAATCATCCAGAGCCCTAATTGTGCATAAATGTGTGTGGGTTCTATGAAATATAAATGAAGGTAATGTCCAATAATGACGGCACAATGGATGAAGTAGCGGAAGTAGAACTATATGATCCTGGTGTTCTTTCCCTCCCTGACAGTATTCTTTTGTGGTTTTTCTCCAGCCATGAGCCTTGATGGCTTGCTTATTATTTTGGGTGGATCTATTCTAGACTTTTGCTTCGTGGTTACTATGAGGCTTTTTAAAACATCTTTTGGTTATAATAAACTATTCTGAAATGATAACAATTTAACATTGATTTTAAAAATAGAAAAATGAACTAAAAATACGAGTAAACTTTTACATTCCATTTTGAATCTTCGATCTCCTATATTACACCTTCCTGTATTATCTGTCTCTTATTAGTGTAGTTACCATGACTTTTGATCTGGGGGTTTTGGTCTTCATACTAATGTTATTACCATGGTCTCAATGTTGAGGAATTACACATTTAATTTTTTTTTTAATTTTGAGATAAGTTCTCACTAAGTCAGAGTTGCTCTAGCTTGACTTGAACTTGCAATCTTCCTGGCCTCAGTCTCCCAGAGTGCTGGGATGACAAGTGTGCACTCTGCTGCCCAGTAGAATCTTTTGTGTGAATGCTTTCTGATGCTATTTTTTTAGTCACCGGCACCTCTTTCTGTCTGTTTGAAAAACTCCTTTCAACATATACTGCAGGACAGACCCATGGTAACAAACTCTCGACTCATCCGTAAATGTCTGTGTCTCCTCCCTACATAAAGAAGTTATGTTGGTGTAGTATAACTGTTGCCAACATTTCTCCTTCATCATTGTGAAAATCTCATGCCACAGCTCTCCTAGCTATAGTTCCTGCCGAGGAGTCTACCATCAGGGTATTGGGGTACCTTAGGTGCTACTTGTTTCTTTTCTCTTGTTCCTGTGAGAATCTTTAACTTTTAAGAACTTGATTATAGTAAATCTCGGGGTAGCCCTGGTGGAGTAGCATCTGATAGTAACATTTGACCTTCTTATACTGGGATATTTGCACCTTTCTCTAGGTTTGGGGAGTTTTCTGGTGAGACCTTTTTGAATAAGTTTCTACCCATCTGGAATTGAACCCTTCTAATCTGAATATTTACTCTTACAATGCTATCTTAAATTTCACACATATTTTCTTCATTCTGTTTTGGTATTTTGTCGTTGTTGTTTTATTTTTGGGTTTTTTTTTTCTTTTTCTCCATTATAGTGCTTTAAAATACTCCATCTTTGAGTTTACTACATTTTTCCCATCTGGTCTAATCTGCTATTAATGTCTGTCATCATGTTTTTTATTTTGTTTGGTGTGTTTTTCAGTTTAAGGATTTCTGTTTGCTTTCTTTTAGTTAATTTCTCTTTTAAGTTTATCCATTAGAATTCTGAATCATTTCTCCAGGTTTTCCTGAAGATCACTGAGTTTTCCTAAAATGGCCTTTTTGAATTCTCCATCCGAGATTTTGCAGGTAACATAGACACAGTGATGCAGTCAGTTTCTGACACCTCATTTTGTTCATTAGGTTAGGATATGAAGCCCTGAAAGCTCTCAGTGCTTTGTGGCATATGATTTTATCTCCATATTGAAAGGTTAGGTATTTATTCCTGTCTTTAGAATCCATCTGTGCCTGCTCTTCACATATTCTAGGTAGTTTGCCTATTTTCTCTGAGCCTGCATACACATCTGTATTTTAACACTAGATGGTACCCCATAGCCAGGTTCGTCACAAGTCTTTTGATGGTAAATTATTTCAGCACTAAAGGGCACCCCAAGCCCAAGCTCATCCCAAATCCACAGAGGGTGTGTTGCTCAGAATTATGTATAGGAGCATATAAAAGAAGAGTATGTGTCAACAAGCTTCTGCCTGGTGGGATGGTAGATCTGGGTGCCTCTTCCATAGTCGCCAGCCTATATGCAGTCACCAGAGGATTCTGCTTAGCTCTGGGCCTTACCTGGAGGGGACTGGCCCCAGGTTCCTATGCAACATTTGGTGCCTAGCTCCCTGTTTTTCCCTGAAGTGAACAATTACATCTTTATATTGTGCCACCTGGGGTCAGGGGAGGAATTGGGTGGACAGTCCCCTGCCAAGACCAGGTCAGCCCTGGCTCAGCATAGAGAACCATGGTGTTGTGGTCTACCGTCTGTTGAGTGGGACTATTGGTCTGAGACTTCCACAACCAGCCACAGATGGAGATGTTGGCCAAGAATAAACATGTGGTTGGCTGGGGCCATAGGTACTCCATGTGGCACCAGAGTGTCTATGGGCACTGGCCTGAGGACAGGGGCCATTAAGATCATCCCAGTGTTAAGATTCCTCAGGTCTCTGCCTGGCTCCAGGGGCAGGTCTAGAGGATTCATCTGTGGGCCCGGCCTGAGTGCACAGTTTGGGTCTCTGCCTGGTGCTTGGCCTCACCATGGCAAGTCAAGCGCTGAACTCCAAGGTAAAGTCCTGCACTTTCTTTCCTGACCTATTCCCCAGCAGTCAGTCTTTCTCCTCACTCTACTTCCCAAGGTTGGGCAGCATGGTGGAGGTTGACCCTCGGCCACGTGGCTAAGGAGGGTGCCAAGACAATCTGCAGGTACTGGCTTGGGGATGGGGCAGGGAGGTTTTGCTTGGGCATCACTATGGTACTGGGTTTCAAGTCTGGACCTAATTCCCTCTCCCTTCATGCTGCACCACCTGGAGTTGGAGGAGGAAATAATGACAACTTTTTCCTCTCTGCCTCCTTCAGAGCACCTTTTCTTATATTAAAACCAAGTATTGAGCTTTCTCACCTGGCTCCTTTATCCCTTGTGAAGGTAGTTTAGTGCATGAAGAGTTTGTGAAATTGTTACCTCAATGAAAAGTTAATCCTGGAGCATCTTACTTCGCTGCTGACTTGGCTCCCACTTCTCAGTGACTGCCTCTCTGTATGTAAGGTAGACCCAACTGTATGCTGTCTACAAGAAACTTGATTTAAATATGAACAAGTTTCCTACAAGAAGCATATTAAATATGAAAATGCTGGCTATAGGAAATTCATATTCAATATAAATAGGATGTTTAACATACTCATAAGTGTAAGCTAAAAAGACAAAAAATATGCAGCATGCAAAAACTAAAATTGAAATGCCTAAAATAAGAAAAAGTAGACTTGAGAATGAAGAATGTTACCAGAGATGATGACCTACATATATAATGGTGAGGAATCAGTTCGTTGAGAAGGTTTTTAAATACAAGATGTATATTCAACAAATGCATAATACATGTAAAATAAAATACATGAAATGAACACAGAAGAATGTTCAAGATGACACAAAAGAACTTGACAAATTCACAATTACACTTAGCAATTTCAACACTCCTCCATTAATATTTGATATAGTAGATACTATATCATCAGATAAAATATAATAAATATTAGACCAGAAAATCAGTAAGTATCTGAAATCTAGAAAAGTTCTCACAACAAACTTGATCAAATTATTGTTTATGGGATGTTTCTCCCAACAACAGCAGAAGGTTTAATCATTTTTTGTGCATATATACTGATAAAAACCACATATTGGGCAATGATGAAAATTTTAGAAAAACGTTAAGATTTAAACAGCATAAATAACATCCAAGGAAAATAGTGGAATTAAATTGAGATTGAAAGAAGAAAGGTCAGTAGAAAAATCACATTCTCCAGACATTTAAGAATGTACATAAATTAGTCTACAAGGCAAACAAAATTTACCAAAAAAGGAAAATAATAAATTAAATATATATAAAATATAATATATCAAAATTTGTGAGATATAGCTGAAGTAAAAATTACAGGGAAATTTATAGCATTACATGTCTACACCAAAAGAGAATAATCATCATGCATCCTAAGTAATCATGAAGGGGAGAAATACAGAAAATAAATCAATAAGAAAGAAATAAATAAGTCAAACATTAAAATATAATGAAACTACAATATGATTCTTTGAAAAAAATCAAGATGGTCAATTAATCTAAAGCTACAATTACCAAAGAAAAAGTAAGACACAAACTGAGAACAAGAATGCACAAAAGAGACCACAGAATCCTACAATATCCACATAATTTAAAATAAAAATAAGAAACTACTACAGTTTCATGCCCTGAAATTTAATAACAGAACTTGAAAAAGGCAAACTCCATGAATAACACAAAATCCCAAACAAACTTAAATAAAAATATGTAGCCTGAGTAGCCCTACCTGTGTTACAGATTCTGAATTTGAAGCCTTTACAAACTCTCCCAGACAGTAAGAAAGTGAAGATGTATCCAACACATTTTACAAAGCCAGGTTTTCTTCCTGACAAAGCAAGAAAACACATTGAAAATAAACCCTGAAGACCAATTCCTCACTTTAACTTAGGACAAAACTCCTTAAAGTAATTTTAACAAATTGAATCTAACTTTTTTAAAGATATGTCATAATTCTGTGTGGTTTACTCTAAGAATCAAAGTTGCTTTGACTCAAAAATATCAATCAAAGACGTTATCTATTCAAAAGACTAAAAATGAAAATATTGTGACTATCTCAACAGAAACAGAAATAGCACGCAACAACATTAAACATTTGCTCATAGCAAAGTCTCCAAACATACTAAAAAGGCTCTTCCTTAACTTGATAAGATATATAAAATATTATAACCTCACACTTTCTGGTACAGATTGGATGCTGTTACAACAAGATCAAGGGTATCTGCTCCTACCATCACTAGTGGTCATTTCGTTGTATTTCTATTCAGTTCAAGAAGACAAGAAAATGAAATAAAAGACATACTTATTGGGAAGGAAGTCTTAAAATGGCATTATTTACAGACAACGTTATTGTCTAGCCAGAAAATTCTAATGAATCTAAAAAATAAGCCACCCCAACTGATGAATGTGTCTAGGAATTTCCCGGGGTACAAGGTCAATAACAAATTCAATTGCATTTCTATTTACTAGCCGTAAACAATTAGAAATTAAAATTTTAAAATATCATTGTCATTTACAATAGCGTAAGAAATATAAATTATTTGTAGATTAAATAAGATAAATGCAATATTTGAAAGCTGTGAACAAATGATGAGAAAAAATAAGGAAATAGTGAGATATAAGGGTTCATGGATCATAAGACTCTCTACTGTGAAGATGTCTCTTGCCACAAAATCTGTTTGAAAGTTCATTGCAATCATAATCAAATCAAAAGAAGGTTTTTAAAAATAAATTTAGCACGTACATCAAGTATTTAAAATAATGTATAGAAAGGAGAGCTTGGAGACTTATATTGAGACTACCTTTATTTCAAACCTCCTACAAGACTATATTAATCAATGTAGTGTAGCCCCGGCCTAAGGAAAGGCATCGACACTAAAATGGAATCAATAGGACAGAAATAGCCCAGCGAATGCAAAGCCAATTGCGCTTCAACCAACATACCGCAGCATCCAGTGGAAAGTCATCCAACAAATGATTATGGGTCAACTGCACAATGATAGGAAAAGAAAAGAAAAAGTGACCTTTGGTCCGCAGCCCATATTTTAACAATCAACTTTAAATGAATCCCAAATTATAAGCAAAAATAATAAACAGGAGATTTTAACCTAAGACTAGGCAAATTTTTATGTAAGAGAAAGAATGAGCTATATAAAAACTAAAAATCTGGGATGCATTAAAATGAAAACCTCTTTTAGAACAGCACTATTAGGAAATTAATAAATAAAACATGGTTTGGAAGAAAAGGTTAGTGAAACACGCATCTGACAAAAGACTTGTATACTGTGGCATACGTGTGGTTTGTGTGTGTGTGCGCACGCACATGTGTGTGTGATTGCAATTTAATAATCGATTCAACCAAAGTGGGCAAAAGATGTAAAAATTCAGTTCACCATAGATGAGATACATTATTATTTAGAAAAATAAAAAGTAGAACTCCTGTGATATATTACCATATACACACAAAATTGGCCAAAGTTTTTAAAATAGTGATCATATCAGGTTCTTAGGAAAGATGTAGAGAAACTGGAACTCTCATGTATTGCTAGCCAGAATGGGAACTGGCACAGCTCTCCGGAAAAGTTTATCAGGATTTTTATAAACTTCGTCATACATTCACCAGATAACCTTCTTAAATACGTACCAGGAGAAATAAGAACTCGTGTTCATATGCGCGCACACACACTCACACACTCACACAGACGAATGCGAAGAGTTATGTTGTCTTTATTCACAATCACCAATAATTGGAAACACCCCAGAAGTCTTTCAAATGGCAAATTAATGACCAAAGCACACACCCATATGGAGTACTACTCAGCAGTGTGGAGAAATGAACTTCTGAGTCACCCTTAACACGGGTCATCACAAATGCATTAGACTAAGGGACAGCGGTTCCAATGCCACACAGCGTGTGTCGCATTTTTGTGATATTCTGGGACAGATGAGATGGTAGGAACTCGAGCGGAGGATGCAGCTCAGTGGCGGAGCGCTTCCTAGCATGCGGGAGGCGCTGTTTTCCATCCCTGGCGTGGATTTGAGGAACCGTGAGAACTTGGCGGAGATCGACAGCTCCCACGCACTGACTGTGGGCTTCTGGAAGGGTTAATGACAGAAGGGCTCGGGTGATCTCACCTGATGAAACTGTCACAGATCTTGATTGCCGTGGTGTTGACATGAATATGTGTTTATTAAATTCATCCAGCTGTACACTTAACAGGGTGAATTTCATAATATGCAAATTATACCTTAATACCTCTGATTTTGAATAAGTGAATTATACAATAAGATATGCTAATAAACAGGTCGAATATTTTTTTTCTCTTCATACACATGGGAAAGAGGTATAAATGTCCCCTTGGGAATTTGTGTCGCGAGGCTCTGTATTTCAAACCAGCATCATCAAAGCTGAAGTACCTAAAGCTGTGAATTATCTCTGGCTCAGTGCGCAGCATGCAAGACATCAAGTAAACAGGCCTTGCTGGTTGACCGCTCTGTACAACTCCTGTCGCACTAGGTTTAGAAACCACTGGCTGCAAGGGAAGCTGCAAACCATAATTTTTGAGAGAGCAGAAAGAAGCCCCAACACCACATCTCATGGCTTAATCTACAAGGTTAATACCACCAACTGGAAACAGCAAAGAATCAGGGAAGCCCACCTCCCAGGCCCTTGTCGTCTTATTCTTCCTTGCGGATAGCTCTCCTCTCCTCACACACACACACACACACACACACACACACACACACAAACACACACACACACACACACAATGTGTGTGAGTACAACATACAGTAAAACTCTAGTTATTCTTTATTCTCACAAAAGTATAAACACCTGAACAGGACATTTTAATTTAATGGATTAAACTTTAGCTGCTAGATTTCAGTTACTGATGTCACATTATAATTGCCCTAAATCACATCTACAATCAGCCATTCCCCTGATCACAGAGAGCAGCTTCTCTCTCCTTCACATTATCACCAAATACACACTCAGCTCCAGACATACATGAAATGTTGTCTGGAGATGAGGGGCTCGCAAAGCTAATCTACCAACACAGGATCTTATTCCGAAGGGCCTCACAGTGTGACACTTGTGCGTCGGAGCCAGTTGACTAGATTTCCTCTGCTCTTAGAATCATAATTAGAAACCATCAAGGACTTTTCAGTAGGCCAAAGTTCACAATATTCAACACTCTGGGGCCCCAAACCAATAATTTCAGAGATAACCTGTTCACTTTATGTTAATCATTAAATAAATACTCAGATCACAAGAGTAGGTTAATTATGAGGATAACCTGCTGAATGATATGGAGGGTACGTAGTACTATCGGAACTGTTCCACTGAGGCTCCAGCTCACCCGTCCTTATCTTCAGCATAGTCCTCTGGGCATCAGAGAAAGCACGCATGTCTCTTGGATTTCGGCTCCTCATCAGAACACCTGGGGCAGGTGTCTATTAAAAAGTAGATTTCCCACACAGCTGTGAGATTCTGCTCCCTATAGGCGAGAGAGCGCCTTGGGATTCCTCCAAGGATTCATGCCCGTGATTATGATGATTAGCCAAATTCAGAGAATACTGTTGTTCTTTCTCACCTGTCTGACCACTCCCCGTTGGTGGAAAAGGAACAAAAAACATTAAACGTCTTCCAGGAATGTCACATGTAGCCCAAATGCACCTCTCATTGAGGTCAAAATATATTATCTATATTGTCTTCAGAAGTAACCTAGCTCCATATATTAGGAGAATAACAACTCAAAATCGAGACCTGCTGGGAAGGGTACACATCAGGAGGCAGTCAACACAGACAATTCTAATTTGCATGTGGAGATCCAAAAAAAATGACAAGTACAGGGACAAAATTTTTGCATCAAAATGCATTCAGTACCAATTTCAAGGAGTTTGAAAGCAGTCATGTACCAAGGTCTGACTGTATGTGACCATGGAAAGAAACACATAAAAGGCTTTGCGGAAATGTACTCAAAGGGTAGGCAGGGCCATATTGGGCAAAACTGACCGATGAGATCCGTAAGGAAACGAGCCCAAGCCAAGCACTGGAGCAAGAGGAAACGTTGGGTGACAGAGTGAAACAAAATGAAGATAAGGAGAAAGTCAGCGGTAGAGCTGACTTAGTAACTCCAGGATATTAGGGTATCCTAGGATACTAAAGGGTATTCACTGGGCAGGACCAAGAAGAGAAGTACTTAGTTCAATGCTCTTGGCCACAGAAAAGCCAAGAGGCAACTGCAAGATACAACCTTGACTGGGGCGCGAGGCTAGAAAGTTTCTTTACGGGGAAGACGCCTCTGTCCCTCCTGCAGAGCTCTTTGGAATGACAGCCCTTCCAAACGTTGGCCTGCTTTTGGATGGCAGGTTTTGTATGGGAAAATGTCCCCTTCTCAGCCTCAAAGCCACTCGGGGCCGTCCGTTGGAAAACTCGTGCACCCTCCCACTGGCTGATCTGAAGTCAGAGCCCAGCACACAGGAAGGGACCCCACCCATTGGATGAGGAAGACTTGATGCAGGTGACCCACTTGTGTTGCAATTGAGCAATCGAGCTCAAATCGAAAACCAATCACGCACAACTTTATTTTCAATAAATTAATTTTTATTTTTTCTAAAATAACACTAGAATGTCTAGCTACCAATGTGTGGCTATCATTTCTGTGGAAATTTACTGCAATTTCTATGCCTCCAAATATAAATGGGCCATGAGCTTGCAACAAGCATTAAGGCGATGCTCCCAGTGGGCATTTCAATAATATACAAGCGATGGCATTTGAAAACTGTTGGTCCTTACACGCTACACATGAAGTCTTCAGCGGGGGCAGAGTGCAGTCCATTTACCAAGTGTCGAGCAACCTAGCACCCTATCACACTCCAACCTTGTGAGTTCAGGACAGCTTCTCACTGCCGTTACGACCAGCCCCCACGCGTGGGCACGTGAGTGCCACACATCATGCAGGTGCGGGCGGCACTCTCTGTGGCTCTTCCTGCTCAGAGACTCTGACCCTCAGGCCGTCTGTGTCCTGTGTAGGTCATCAGTGTTCTCATAAACTTGTACAGAAACAGAATGTTAGTGGAAAACGTACATTTTTTTCTAAATGTCCCTTTTTGTGCCAATTTTGGGGCGACCCTGGAGCAGACCGAAGGACCATGGGCACAAGGCAGGGTTTCATTCAGCACCTCGTGCTCCCTGCCACAGCCCCCTCCCGCGTCTGCTGCTGTCCCGGCTCCTGATGTTCACACCTTCACTGTCCTCCTCTGCTTAAAACCAGAAAAGAGTGCAGAGCAAAATGCCTCATTCCCTACGGACGGAATTTAAAACACCACCAAGAGGACTGGGGCAGAGAACCAGCTTCCAGCACCACTAGCTGAGGGCTTCGTGACCGCTCTTTTTTAATGAAGAATTATCTTTACTATTTTGAAGATGTTTCTCTGGGTTTTCAAGCACTTGGGACCTTACTACATCTTCACCCATTATCCAAAACCTCACTGCAAGGCATCCAACAGCCCCTTGTCCCTCTCACAGTCACCAGTGTTACAAATCTGAAGCCCCCAACCATCGACACATTACTGACACAGCACTTGCCAAATATTATAAATTCTTCTCTGCAAATTAATTTACTATTATTCTGAAACTAATCCTAAATCATTTTTAGGAAAACATCTAATTCTATGGTAAACCAGAGAACATAAAGAAATTTAAATAGAATTTTTCAACCTTGCTTCTGTAAATGTTCCTTTTAATAGTGGATTATTACACAAGTAATATATGGTTATATATAAAAATTAGAAATAAGAAAAATCACTTTTAATTCCACTATCCAAAAATAACTATCATTGGCACTTTGTTATATAGCCTTTCATATTTTTCTGTACATAATACATCTATATTATGAATTAGATCAGACTGTGTATATTTTTTTAATCTGCCTCATTCTCTAAGCAATATATCACATAAATGTCCCTCCACCAGCAAATATAAATCCACAGCAGAGGAAGCAGCTTCCACACTCGAGAGACCCAGAGAGAATTTGGGGTATCGGGGAGGGAGCAAGTAACTCTCATAGACACGAGGACCTGGGACCACAGTCCAGTAAGACCAGCAGAGTTTCGTGGCCCCGCCGGTCAGCCCCACGCAGGGACACAGCCTGTGCCTGAGGGAGGGTGACGGCAGGCCCAGCAAGCCCCTTAGTGGGGACACAGCGATTAGCAGCTGGAGGCTCCACAGTATTTCAGGGTCCCACTCGCCAGGGGAGCAATCTAAAGGTCCCACAGCAGCCTTCAGGTAGAGAGTTTCACATCATCCCCAGGGACCTAGCCTTGAGAATGGGCCTGCTGTCTGGATGTGGACTGCTCTGGGGTCAGAACCCTTGCACTCCCCATTTCTGGGGCCCTGAGACACCCCACTGCCCTGACTCAGGGATGGCTGCCTTGGGAACCAAACTTGCTTCAGTGGAAGGATTCTTACCCAACCCACTGAGCACCTGACGCACAGGGTAGATGTGTTGTCATGTGGGGGAGGGAGAGGAAGAGCCCGGGAACCTGCACACCCGTCATCTGTGGATCCTCCCACTCATCTCTGCCAGCCTGCCCCAGCCAGGCCAGGTGACAATCAGCTACAGGCCATGCCCACAGCCCACTGCCACCAGCTCCGCTAGGCACAGCCTGAAGAGGCCCAGGAGAACCTCTGCCCACTGCCAACCTCACTGTGTTCGTGCTTGTCCCAGGGGCCTTGGCTGAAGGAATCTGAAAGAGAAAAGTCCAAGCCATCACTCCTTGCACCGCCAAGGAGGACACTGAGAGGGATCTACCTGGTTCCACCCTGGACCCACTCCTGCTCTCTCAGAACAGTCAAAAGAGGCTGGAGGACCAGCCAGAGCCCTGCTCTAGGTGCACACAGCGAGGCGGGGACTAGGCCTCACTCCCAGGTGGAGGGGTCCACAGCAGCAGCAGAGAAGAATATCGCATCCCCTGCTGCACCCACCCCACCTGTCCCCACCTGCCAGACCCCACTTTACCCCATCACACTGCAACAAGACTGGATGTGAGCACCACCGAGGGAAGAACACTGTGCTGTCTGCCGCTGCCTCTCCCAGAGCACCCAGGCCACACCACTGTCTGGTTAGGGGACAAGTGCTGTCCCCTAGTCCAGCTTATCACCATGACCTGTGCCAGAGATCCCCAAGGAACCCATCCCCCGGAGGGCCAGCACTCCCACTGTAGGAGCAAGCAGCTGCAGCCCCACACACTCCTCTCTGTCTGCACCATGTCTGCCTGAAATGCTAGAACAATCCCTCTCTCGCCTGACCCCAGAGACCACAAGTCCTTCCAGTCCAGCCTGGTATGCACGCTGCACAAATTCACTGCTCACAGCCAGAGAAGCTGCCTGGAGACTACACTAAAGTGCTCAGGGGGAAATCAAACTAACATCCCACAATAAACCAACATGCAGGTCACTTCTTCAGGAGAAAGCTGCCTAATAAAGACACTGCCCCATAAGTGATAGAGAAATCCAGTGCACCAGGTGTGAAAAGCTACAATAAAGGAACACAAAAGCACCGTAGAATGGCGCTTCTAAAAGATGGTAACTCTACAGCACCAGATTTCAAAGAAATCAAAATGGTTGTGATTCCTGTTAACGAATTTTAAAAAAATGATTTCTAAAATAAGAGAATTAAAAAAAAAAAAAATACAGGTCACCTGGGCATTTAGTTCAGTGGTTAGAGTGCTTGCCTTGCAAGCACAAGGTCCTGAGTTCGATCCCCACACCAAAAAAAAAGTAAAAAACAAAAAAAAACCAGTTAATGAAATTAGGAAAACAACGCAGAGTATGAATGAGAAATTCAGCAAAGAGGTATAAATTTTGAAAAGTACCAAATAAAAATCTTGGAAATTAAAAGCTCAACAAGCCAAAGAAATTCAGTGGAAGACCTGAAAACCAGTTTAGACCAAGTGGAAGAAAGAATGTAAGAGCTTGAACATACGTCTTCTAAAACATTCCATTCAAACAGACATAAGGAAAATAATGAATGAAGATAGCACACAATACATTTGGGAAATCATTAAAAGATCAAGTATTCTTGGAAAATCCAAAGGTGAAGAAATAAAGATGGTCAGCACAGAAATAATGGAATTCCCTAGTCTTGAGAAAGATGTGTGCACCCGTGTACAAGATACTCATAGAATCCTGAGAGGACATGACCAGAAAAGACTTTCAGCAAGACATATCAGCATCAAACTGCCAAAAATAACACAGAACAAATAGAGTTTTAAAATCTGCAAGAGAAAAGCACCAAATCACATTTACAGGAAATCTACTAACCTTGCAGCTGATTTCTCAGAGGAAACCCAACATGCCAAGTCTTCAAAGATAATAACTGCCAACCAGAATCGGTATACACAGCAAGACTACCCCCAGAAATAAAGGAACAATAATAAATCTTCAAAGGTAAGCAAAGATGATGAATTCACGAGCATCGGATCAGCCTTACAAAGGATCCTAAAGGATCTGGGTATGGTGCCACACTCCTGCAATCCCCGCTTTCCAAGGCTGAGGCACAAGGGCATCAATTTGAGCCCGCTGGGGCAACTTAGTGACTCAGCGAGACCCTGTCTCAAACAGAAATTAAATAAAAAAGCCGAGGACGTAGCTCAGTGCAAAGGCCCTGGGATCAATCCCCAGTTCCCCACCAAAGTTTAAGGAGTGACAGATAGAAAGGAATTAAACATTATTATTTAATCAGACTACAAAGGTGAATAAAAGAGGAAGAAAAGAACAAAGAATGTTCAGAATAACCAAATGAGAACCAACACAATGTCCAGCACCAGCCCACACCTCTCAGCAATAACCTTCAATGTGAATGAACTAAACTCTCCAATTAAAAGCTACAAAGTGGCTGAATTAGAAAAGAAAAAAACAAGAGGGTCTAACACACTTACATAAGAGACAGCCGTCAGGAGCGCAGACACAGAGTGAAATCAAGCCAGTGGACTCTTCGGGAGCGAGAGCGCCTGTACTTGCCTCTGACAAACAGACAGCAGGAAGAACGTGGTAAGAGATGAAGAAGGTTGCGATATAACAGGGGCCCATCTCATCAAAGTGATACAATCATTGTCACCTCAGTGCACTTCAGGTTAAGCAACAACTTTTATGAAATAAGCATGTGCAGACCCATTGGGGAAATAGGCTCCAAACAGTAATGGCAGGAGATTTCAACAGCCCACTCTCACCAATGTCTAGATCATCCAGACAAAGCGTTCAATGTTCACAGCTGTACATCAAATAGACTCAGATACATACAGAATACTCCTGAACCAGTGCGGCACACGCATTCTCTACAAAGACACACAGGACTTTCCCTAGAATAGTGCATGTCTCAGACCATGAAACTGACTTCGCAAATTGTAAACATCAAAATCTTACCCTATGTATTTTCTAATTACAGTGCAATGAAACTAGAAGTCAATAACAAGACCAACTATAGAAATTATGTAAATACGCGGATGTTGAACAACATGCTTTTAAATGAACACTGAGTCATCGAGAAAATCAGAATGGAAATTTTAAAATTCCTGAAGCAAATGTCTCGAAATAAAACAAACCAAAATCTGTGGGATGCAGCAAAATTAATTCTAAGAAGGAACTTTTTAGCATCTACATCAAAAAGTAGAAAGACATCAAATAAACAACCAAATGTTGCATCTCAAGGACTCAGAAAAGCAAGAACAAACCAAAACAAAATTATTAGAAGGACAGAAATAATAAGGATCAGAAAAGAAAGAACAAAAATTGCAGGGCTAATGATGTAGCTCGGTGGTAGAAAACATTCCCAGCATACACCACGCCCTGCCGCAATGAGAAAGAAAGAGATGGGGGAGGAAATAGAACCTAAAAACACTACAAAAGATCAATGAAACAAAGAGTCAGTTATTTGAAAAGATAAACAAAATTGACAAAACTTTAGTTAGACAACTCTAAGAGAAAGAGAACCCAAATAAAATTAGAAGTGAAAGAAAGGAGACATTATAAATCACTGGAAATTGTCTTGAAAAACCTTATAATAACAAAGTGGTAAATCTAGAACAAATTGACAAATTTCTGGACACATATGATATACTGATATTGAACCAAGAAGATATTAAATATATGAATATATCAGTAACAAGCAATGAGAGTGAGTTAGTGATACAGAGTTTCCAATGAAAAAAAGCCAGGGTGGGATGGTTTCATTGCTGAATTTTGCCCAATGTTTAAAGAGAAACTAATACCAATGCTTCTGAAACTACTTCAAAGTGTTGAAATGGAAGGAACCCACTCAAACTCATTCTATGATGCCAGAATTACCATCATACCAAAATCCAACAAAAGACCCAACAAAGAAGGAAAACTCTGGACCAATATCCCTGATGAAGGTAGATGCAAACCGCCCCCCCCAAAAAAATCCCCAACAAAATACCAGCAAGTTGAATTCAGCATATGAAAAGAGACCATATGCCATGATCAAGATGGTTTCATCCGAAAGATGCAAAAATATTTCAACACACACAAATCAACAAATGTAGTATTATCAATACACAATAAAATTGTTATGGTCATCCCAATAGATACAAAAAGCATTTGATGAAACTCAACATCACTTCATGATAAAATCTCTGAACAACTCAGACAATGTTACTGGATTCTGGGGTGCTTGTGTCTCCTCTTGGAGGTGATTTCCAGGTCCTTTTCTGTCCAGAACAAAGAATTGAATGAGACAAGCAAAACAGTGGCAGAGCTTCACATTTATTAGAGGCAGAAAAAATAAAAAGACGGGTAGGAGGAAAATGTGCTCTGCGGAGGGAATTTGAGCCAAGTAAAAAAGGAGGGAAAATAAAGGTCCACCTTTGAGTACAAGGCAGGCTATCATGAGGAGCGCCACTGTGGCGAGTGCTCAGTGACATCTGCTTCCCTTTCATTCCTTTCCCTATTTCCTAAGCTTACATCCCAAGGAGAGTTCTGCCGAGATGGCCACATAATTGTTCTGCACATGTGTTTTGGGGCCTGGTCATCCCTCCCTTCCCAGACAGTTTAAGCCACACCCCATCTTCCTATCTCAATAAGATCCTATCTCAGCACAATAAAGGCTACATATAGCAAAACCACAGCCAAAAACCATGCTGAATAGGGAAATCCAAAATCATTAACCTTAAGGTCAAGATGTGTGTGCTCACTCTCACCACTCTTAATACACAGCCAGATGTTTTAGACAGCGCAGTTAGGCAAGAGAAAGAAATAAAAGACACACAAATAGGAAATAGGGAAAGGGGATGGAAAAATAGGAATTAAGTTGTGTTATGTACACACACTTCCCCACAAGCAATATAAACATGATGGACTACAAATACATACCAATAAAAAGTTTTTTTCTATTTATTGTATTAACTATTATTTTTCCTCGGCTTAATTTAGACATATTCAACAAATAAAAATTACACATATTTAAAAATTACACATATTTAAAAATTACACATCAGGCTGTACAACTTGATGGTTTGATATACATCTATGGTGTGACACAATTACCATGATCAAGCTAGTTAACATTTCGATCACCTCTCCAAGTTGGGACTTGATAAGAACACATATGATCAACTCCCAGCAAACTGCAGGTGTGCAGTACAGCGTAGCTATCGTCAGCCCCTGTCTGTGAGGCTCCAGAACACATTCATCACACTAACGGAGCCTTTGTGCTCTTTAACCAACATCTCCCGATTCCTCCATCCCCTACAAACCCCATTCTGATCCCTGCCTCTGTCCAGGACTGACTTTTCCTTATTCCACACATAAGTGAGATCGTGCATTGTCATTCTGCATCCTGCTCATTTCATGTTGAGTGGTGTCTTCTAGGCTTATTTGTGTTGTCACAAGTCGCAGGACCTCTTTCAAGGCTGAATAAAAATCAGTGTTCAGTATCCTCTCGTCTCGGCGTGACACTCATGTTGTTTCCATAGCTCGGTTACTGTGAATAATACCAGAGTGAATACAGGGTGCGGAGACGGCCTGAGATTCTGACTTCGTTTCTTTTCGATATAAATCCCAGAGCAGGATAGCTGGGTTATGTGGTAGTTTGGTTTGTAATGTCGTATGGAATTCCACGCTGTTTTCTAGGCTGTGCTGGTTTGGTTTCCTGCAGTATGTGCAATTGTTCTTCTTCTTGTTCTTTCCAGCACTCTCTTTTTGTGCAGTAGCCCTCCTGACAGGTGTGAGATGCTATCTCACTGTGGTTTGGATCTGTACTTCCTGAATAACTAGTGATGTTGAGGACCTTTTTCCAGACCAATTGGCCACTTGTGTGTCCTCTCTTGAGAAATGTTTATACAGGCCCTCAGTAAATTTTTAGCTATTTGTGTTTTTGTTTTTGAGTTCCTATACATTTCATATGTCAAACCCTTGTCAGAGAAATTGAATGCAAATATTTCTTTTATTATATAAGTTATCCCTTCGCTCTGTTCATCATTTCTTTTCCTGTGCAGCCCTTAAAGTAATCTATAGATTCAGTGCAATCTCTGCCAAAATTTCAAAGGTTTCCTTTACAAAAGCAGAAAAATATCCTAACATTCATATGGAACCACAAAAGACCCTACATAGCCAAACAACATTGAGCATGAAAAACAACCCTGGAGAAATCACAACTCCTGATTTCAAAATAGATTAGAGCTACAATAACCCAAACAGTGCAGCACTAGCATGAGACACACAGGTGGGCGAGTGGAGCGGGAGAGCCCAGATGAAAGTCAGCCGGTCCCCATGCAGGGTGCCAGGATCACACGGGGTGGAAAGAGGCATCCCTCCAGCTCGTGCCGGGAAAACTGCATATCCACAAGCAGAAGAATGGAATTGAACACGCAGTACACTCAACTCAAAATGGATTAAAGACTGAATCCAGAAGGCTAGCAGAAGAAAACAAGCGCGAAGGCTTCTCAACATTGATTTTTGTCAGTGAATTTTTATATGACTCTAAAATCACAGACAAGACAATCAAAAATAGGCAAGCACGATAGCACCAAACTATATTCCTAAAAAACAGTTTCCTTTGTTTCTTTTTAATGTGGCTACTAGGAAGATTCAAATATATTAGGTACATTTCCCAACTCTCTATGATGAATGTAATCATTATGTATTGCAAACATGTAATAATAAAGCAAATTATAAAATAATAAAAAGTTATAAATATGGCTCACATATTTCTTTAGATAGCACTGACCTATAATTAAGTTTCCGCCCCAATCTTCAGATAAAGAATGTTTTAAACTACCTTTAAATTTTCTCAGAATACTCTCAACTTAGTAATTTTTCTCTAGATGAAAATCATGTTTATTATAGAAAACTTACAGAAACACAGAAAAGCAAAAGACTATTTTTAAAACTACCCATAACTGGATTCAGAAATATTGCTAATATTTAAGTTGTATCCTCTAGGTCTTTTTTATAATTTCCTGTCATTCTTTCATTTCCCTCTCTGAAGAATTAGAATATACCACCTTTTCCAGAACAACCTGAGACAGTGAGAAAAAATGAAAAGTAAATTCGGCTCATACCCAAGAGAAGACTAGAGAACCAGCGCCCCTGCGGGGTTGAGACCAAGACCCCCAATTCCTGCTCTGTGAGAGACACCATCAAGACAGCAAACAGAGGAGGCGTTGAAAGATGCGCGGCTGCCAGGCCTTCCAGGATACAGCAAAAGGGACCTCTAGGAGAGCGAAGGTGCGGTGCGACAGTCCTGTGCGCCCACTTGCCATCATTCCCTCATCCAAAGCCAAAGTCTGTTTAACACCAAGAGCGAACAAGGAGGGAGAGCACGACGCTGAGAGAAGATGGTGCGTCCGTGCAGTTTCGCGGGTTGTAACAAACCCTCCCCGCTTGCAAGGAACTTGATGATGGGAGAAACTGCGGGAGCGAGTGGTCTCCGAGCTGCGGTTCTGTCTTGCTGTGAGCCTAAGACTGCGCTAAAAATAAAACCTTCATTTGTAAAGCAAGATACTCTACTCTTTTGCTAAAGTTAGGTAAAATATTCTATTTCCCTGGATTTGTCTCTGGGTTTTCCAGGAACAATAACGCATTTCTCTATGTGTAAGGTGTAAGCCTATGTGCCTTAGACATCTTTCCGTTTCGTTTCTCAACAAATTCCACAAACTAGGTTTTTTTTTAAATAAAGGTAGTTTCAAGTAACTGTACCAAATTAAAATATCTGATGTATATTGGGGGTGTTTTCAGCCAAAAACTTTATAATACTTCCTGCTTGTTTTGAAAAGTCTACATTAGAAAATGAACTTGAAAATGGACTTATTAATGTGTACAATACATGTATGTCTTTTGTATATAAAAGTTTGAAATTTGCATAAATTGGCGATTGGAGGAGTGTAAACTCAATTCCTCCATGTTCCATTTTAACTCAGAATACCCATATCTGACACAAGGTCCTGTCAGTAATAAACCACAGGCACTAATGCTGTCCCTACAGCACAGCTTCTGCCACAAAATCCACCCGGAGATGAGTTTCCAACTGACAACCATGGCAGGGTCGCTTAGGAACAGGTTGTGTGTGATAAGAACCAGTGACCATGCAGATGTTTCTCCGCCACATCTGTCAGATGAAGAAACACCTCAAGGTGGGTAGCTTTCATGTGTGCATTTCAACACAGACACACGCAGTGCACCCTCTTTCTCTACACCTCTCTGTATCAATGTATTTGTGAATTTATGAACTATTTTAAGATGCAAATTATCCTGGATTAAAGTATTTAAAGAGTGTATCTTTGTCAAGCATTTAGTAATCTTTCTAAAATGATTACAAATAGCAGGACTGTGTCTATTTTAAGTAATATCCCTCTAGATCTGCAGCTAGTCAAACTAGAAGTTTCCCTGGTTTTTGTTGATTTGTTTTGTTGTTCAAACATGATTAATTTCATGCATTTACCAGCGTAGTCATTGTGCAGGAGATGCAAATTTTATGCTGTACTGAATTACAAGTTTGTATCTGTGGCCTTTCCCCTCCATTTATTGTCTGGTTTGTTGCCACAACAAGAAATGATAAAGTTTAATTACTTTTATGAAAATGAACTAACACTATTATTACTTTACACAAGTTCTAATGGCAAAAACACTTTCGATGGAACAACGGAGCTTATCAAGTGAGTCATGGTGCTTGCAGCAGGCAGAGAAAGAGAAAGAAAGTCTTGTTTATAGGGACATTTGCCCTCCTGGTAGAGAAAATTGATTATCCTTTCCCGAGTTGTGTGGCTTCCCATGTAGCCATCATAGTGCTTCTGTATAATTCTCTAACTTGTTGTTTCCCACTAGCAATTGTAACAATAATTACTTTCTTAGATGACTAACTGCTGCGCTGACTTAAAAGGTAAACAAGTAATACAACAGATAGCATTCAAACCCTCAGAACACAGGTTTCTTAGATAATGCAAAGTATCACACATTAAATCTCAAACTAACAGGAAAAGCAGTTTCATCTGTTTGATTTGTGTACATGTGTTTTGCAGGAGATTGGGGGCAGGGCCACTGGGAAGGAATTTAGACAGTATCTTCCTGACTTGCAATGGTTTTCTCCTTTCTCCCTCATCTAATTCACACATTCATACTATACTCAACTATTAAAACACTTGGCAAAATAGGGATCACCAGACTCCCACAGTTTTAGAAAGGAAAATAACACATCTTGGTTTAACGGTTGGCATATAATGCTTGATAGCAGGGGTATTGTCCAAATACTGAAGAACTGAGAAATGCAGTCTCTGAAGTCAGACAGATATGGATATAAAATTTATCTCATACATATGTACCTACTCTGTGGCCTTAGGCAAGTTATTTACGCATGACCATTTTTTCATAAAAATTCCACATCATTTTTATAAAGTTTAAGAAAGAAAATAGATATCAAGAACATAGTAGAAACCTTAGTTAAGGCAGGTATTACATCATATTAGTTTTTAATTGTTGTTACTGTTAGTATTACATGTTGATCACTAAAAAAAGAAAGTCAACATCGTGTGGATGTTAATCTTACTCATCACTAGAACTGCTGCTAGAATGAGTCTTATTCCACCTTCTCCTGCTGTCTGAGCACAACAGCTTCGGCCCCATCCGTGTCTCGTATACTCGTTCACGTTGACAGGACCAGTTCCCTTCCCAGCACGGGTGTGGGCAGAGGTGGACACGGAGCACAAGAAGGTGGAGGATCAGTCACTGAGGGGCACCTGGCGCCACACACCAGGCTGCTGAGGGCAGCAGCCAAAACCAGGGGCTCCAATCGGAACTCTCTTGAAAATCCGCACACTAAGGGAGAGTCAGTCTCCTTCCACATACTTTCAGAAGAAGGACATTGATGTTAAAATGCTTCCCATGTTCGATTTGTACCTGTTAATTGTTGAATGATTGATACTGAAACAGCAAAATCCTAGTAGATGTTATTGTAACAGAACCTGGTCTACAACAGCCAAGACACTCCTGGAGTACAGTATGATCTGAGGAATAATCCTGGACTATGAAGGAAACAAAAAGCAAAAAACTTACTTTAAAATACTGCTTTGCCCATAGCATCCTGACAAGAAAATAGAAAAAGAGGAAGATTTTCTACATAAAGTACACTTTTTTTTTCTATAAATTTTGTCTTTCTAAGTCAAACAGATGAGAGCTTGATAAATCTACCAGGTAACTTATTGTCATGTGTTTGAATATCAACTTAAAACTGTTTTCTATCAAAAATAATTGGTATGATCATTAAAAAACATAGAAGAAAATAAGAACAGAGAAAAATATGGCATTTGAGATGAATTTTCCCAATCCTATTTCTTTCCTTCATTTTTCTTGACTCTTCTACAGGGTGCGGGATGCCTGCTACAGCAGAAAAGAGAAAAGTGCTGAAGGAACATGAGTGCAAGACAAAGGGAAGCAGAAGTGCAAAGGCAAAAGGAGGAGTCAAGGGAGCGAGTAGAGAGAGGAACAGAGAAAACGGGAAGCCAGAGATTTGGAAGAGACCTAAACCAAATAATATAAGCATAGTAAAAGGGAGATAGCGCAAATAAGAGGTACCTAAAACTAAAGGAGGATGAAAGATATTCTGAGGGGGAAAAGAGCTAGAAATGGTGACAGTTAACACTGCATGTTTTCACTCCTATGTGGATGCTAAGAGAGCTGATCACACAGAAGAGATCACTAGAAAGAGGGGGGAAGAGGCGGGCAAGGAGGGGCTGAGAAGTGCCAGGCACGTGGACAGGAGGAACAGAGCCCAGCGTCCACGGCAGGCCACCAGAGTTCATGGAAACGCAGGATGTAAAGACCTGGAACACAAGGAGACAATAAAGCACTCTGGAGGCTGAGACAGGAGGATTGCACATTGGACCCCAACCTAGATAACTTAAAAAGACACTGTCTCAAATAAATAAATAAATAAATAAAAATTCAAAAGGCTGGAAATGTAGCTCACTGTAAAGGCCCTGGTATGATCCCAGCACCAAAGGGAGGGAAAAAGGAAGACTAGCCCCTCCCTTGTTTCCCTTCACATTTGAACATTTTCAAACAGAATAATGGGATACTATGAGCAACTTTATGGCAATAAATTCACCAACATAGATTAAAAGGAAAAATTTATTGAAACATACCTATCACCAAAATTAACTAAAGAAGAAATAAAAGCCCTAAGTAGCTCTCTAGCCAGTAAAATGATTAAATTCATAATCTGAAACTTCACAACTCAAAAATCAAACAAAAAACACTTTAGGCCAAGTAGCATCTCCAATACCTAAGTCCATTCCATACCAAATTCTATGAGGCTAGTAGTTCTCATTATCCATGCCAGACATGTACAAGAAAATAATTTACAGCCCAGCAAGCACGAAGCCCTGAGTTCAATTCTCAGCACCAAGAAAAAAAAAAAGTAAGAAAATAATTTACAGTTAAAATCCATCTAGAAGGAGAACTAGAAAGGGGGGGAGGAAGAAAAGGAAAAGAAAAAAAGAGACTAGAAGGAAAAAATGGAAGCAAATCTTTTGTAAACAAGGGGAAGAAGGGTTGAAAAGAGGGGAGGGGAATGGGAAAAAAGAAGAATCAAGATAAACCATGTACAGGGGCAAGTTCTCTCTGATGAATGTTATCGCTACGTATATCTAAAATGTACCAATAGATTTAACTTCAAAAATCCATCTAGAAAATATATTCATACATCTCCATAAATTTAAATAAAATCGACCAATAATTAAAGATTAAATACCATGATCAAGTTGAATACATAAAGGTTCCTATCGATAGTCTATTGAAATAATTTACCAGATTACCAGTTTAAGGGACCCCAAGATATCACAATCATTGTAATAGATGAAAATTGGCACTTAACAAAAATAAATTTCTAATAAAATCTCAGAAAACTAGGAACAGAAGGAAACTTCTTCAATGTGATAAGGAGCTCAGTTTACTTAGTTACTTTCTGGTTGCCGAGACAAAATACCCCACCCACAAGTGAAAAGACGCGGAGGTTTCAGCCCCTAACCGGCGGGCTCCGGGCAGGCCACGAGGGCAGGGCAGGCGGGAGGCAGAGAGTGACCAAGCCAGCGGGAGGGACATACCCGTCTCATACGTGTCTCGTGACCCAGGCCCGACCCTCAGGAAGCCACCTGACCCACCAGGCTCACTGCCGGCGTCACACCCAGCTGTCACTCATCTCAGGACTAATCCAGCACCACGCGCCCACGATGCAGCCTCCTCCCGAAAGCTCCCGCTGCGAGTGCGTGAGTCTTTGGGAGGCCACAACATTTACAAAATGTTACAACTAATATACTTAAAAGCGGAATATTGGGTACTTCCTTCGAAGACAAAGTGAAAGGGAAGCCTTGTGACCCGGCCTCTTCTGCAGAGCAGTGTAGCGAACTCCTAGTCAGGGAAAAAGCGAAAGGAGGATGCAAGAGAGACCTGAAGACAGGCAGCGGCTGCGTCCACAGCAGACAGCAGATGTCTGCATGCGCCCAAAGGCCTGATGAATCTGCAAAAAAAGTGTCTCGAGAGCAACTTTGTAAGATACAAAGTAGGAAAAACACACATTGCATTGCAATATACTATCAAGGAACATTTAAAAAGTAAAGTTTCAAAATGCCATCAAAATCTTCAGAGGAGTGTGTTTGCGTGCGTGCAGGCGTTGGCGGTAGGTGCGGACCCTCCGGCCCTGAGTGCGCCCGGCCAGCTCTCCCCTGAGCTCGGCCCCCGGCGGTAAAGTAAACAAACGGAAGCTACTGCGGAGCGCACCTGGGGACACCCGAGTAGGTGGCAAGGTCATCCCTTCGTGTGGCTCAGGAAACACCTCGCGACCTCGACCTGCAAGCAGATGGAATGCGGGTCTAGAGTCTACATACTCCCCTGGACACTGAAAAGGTAGGAGCTGGGGGGTTAGCTCAGGGGTTAGAGAGCTTGCCTTGCAAGCACAAGGCCCTGGGTTGGATCCCTGGCACGAAAAAATCAAAAAACCAAACAAAAAGAAGAAATTGAAAAGGTAAATTAAAAGACTTCTGGGAAAGACAAAGGACCAAAGAGAGTTAAACTATCTTGAAAAAGAAGACCACGTTAGCAGGCCTTGGCCTTTGGCGTCAGAGCTTCTCTGACCCTTCGGTACTCAGGCAGTGTCTCGGGGTAATGTTGACAGCGCAGGCACACAAGTCCGTGGAGCAGCTCGGATGTCCCCAGTGGACCCCGCTTACACTCCCATGAGTCGGGACCAGGACCCAAGAAGTTTATCCAAGGAACGAAATCCCTTCCAGTAACGGTGTTGAACAATTCAATCATTATATGTGGAGAAATGGAAAAATATGCATCGAAATACGAGTCAGGGATCACAGAGTCATGCCCGGCAGCTAATTATTTCTTAATGTGCGTGAATTCAGATCGTGCGTTCTTGGTGGTTAACACCATTTGTCAACTTTTAAAATTTCTATCACTTTGCAAGGTTTTCCTCATTATAAACAAATATCCCTTTTATAAATACATTCAGTTATATTGTTTCTTAGTCTTCCCTCCCCCACAACTTCACCAAATTGAAAAATCTAAGGATGCCGCGAAACCTGGTTCTGCCACAGTCCGAAGCTCACCAGGTGTACTGCTTTGAACTACCTGGGGCGCCCAGAACAGGTGCTATTGGCTTGGAATAAAAGCAATAGGCGGGCCTGCTCGCACAATCCTATTAGCATGTTCGTTAATTAAGAAGCACACAACTGTGAAATTTTTCCCTTTAATAAAGCGTGAGTCACAGCAGTAGCATCCTTGCTCCATTTTCACCTTTTTAAATCTTAAAATGTTCTTCTAGGGAAAGAAATCCGTAGCCACTGAATTGGATAATCTCTTTAACCTGCCCAAATAAAATGTTTTAGCTCTTAATTCTGCTATTTTTCAAGTAAAAATAGTTAGCTAAAATTTTGCATGGAAGATACTATGACATTATGTAAGAGCTACTTTCACTTCAATAAATGTGGGTGCTGTAATCTTTGAAGAAAAATCTCTTCCTACCTTAAATGTCTTTATGCCAATATAAGGAAATTTCCTAGTAAGTGTAAAGGTTTTTTTTTTTTTTACCAAGAATATGTATTGGTACAATGTATACATAATGATCACATTTATCACGGTTACTTTGTACCTGCATATGATGTATCTTGGTGCCCCCTTTCCCACCCCTCCCCTCCCGTTCCCTCACCCTTCTGAATTTACAGCAGGTTTATTTACATTTTTACATTTTTCCCCTTTCCCTTTCTTTCCTTTTCCTCTTCCTTAAAAAATCTACTTCCCCGGATTCATTAAACTGAGTTTATAATTTACATTAACTTCCAGTGTCAAATGCTAGTGTGGAAGGACTATTTATTACTATACTGTTAGACTTACAAATAAATTCAGCGATGAAACTGTTAGGGAGTTGAATGTGTTTTGCTTCTTTTAAAAGTCACCTTTCATTTGTTTAAATGAAAAAAATTAAAAACTCATAAAAGCTGCAGAATCTAATGTAAAATGTAGTAACTACACTAGATTGTCCATATTATATATCTTTCTCAACAAATACAAAGTGTATATCAATGCCCTCAAATATGTCACTACATAAAATATTTTAAATAAATCAATCAATAAATGACTTTTAAAAAACTATTTAGCAAATACTAGTGTTCATTTTTAGTGGATTTGTTATATCCTTCTTCTGCTTTAGAATTGTAGCACAAAATATAGCCACTCTCTTAATATAATTATCTTGATATGCCATTTAAAATTTTTTTATATAACTTGTAGCATTTAAAACTAAACATGTTTGAAATATATTTTTACTGGTTATTTGCTCAGCTAAAACAATAAATTTTCATTCTATCAAACTTTAAAATAGAAACATAAGAATTGTTTATTTTTATATTGCTTATCATTTTACAAAATTAAAACAAGCTTAATGTCCTTCAGTTAGCACCTACTAAATAAATATCTACATAAGTAATACAGTGGAATAGATGAAGCCTTTAAAGAATGAGGGGGATTTCACTTCCAACCAAGAGAGAAGAACAATGGCCAGATCTACTGTACCAGAAACACCTAAAAAAAAAAAAAAAAAAAAAAAAAAAAAAAAAAAAAAAAAAAAAAAAAAAAAAAAAAAAAAAAAAAAAAAAAAAAAAAAAAAAAAAAAAAAAAAAAAAAAAAAAAAAAAAAAAAAAAAAAAAAAAAAAAAAAAAAAAAAACCTAGACAAAATCCACAAAACAAAGGCTCTTAAAACATTAGAGATTAGACAATGAAAGCAAAAGTGAGCTTGCTGAGTGTTTGAAATTTCAGTCAGGAATAAGCTTCCATTTGGGACCCAGGGAGAAAAAAGTAAAACAAGCTGGTAATGTGCCTAAGCAGGAGCTGGATCCCGTGAGGCCAAGGAATCAGGGTTTGCAGATTAGAGTGGAGATGCTGGGAAGGAGACAGCAACAAAGACAGAACGATGCAGAGGTGCAGAGGTTTCTCCCCCCCCCCCAGGGTTGGCCAAAATACTCAGGAGAGGATGGGGGAGCAGCAGACAACCGCCGAGAGACGGTGAGGACGCCGCGTTCGGAGTCGCACAGGGCTGGGAACAGCCCTCAGAGCCCGCGGGGACTCTCAGAATTGTTGAGATATATAGTGTTTGCAGGAGTTTTGCTTCTATGTGTAGAAAACTCAGTTCCTGGCAAATGTTTTATGGTTTCAGCTAACAAAACCTAAAGCCAGATCCCAATGCAAGAACCTGTTTACAAATAACTGTATCCCAGTGTAAAGCTTAAGAATAGTCCTAAAAATTGAAAAGTATCCCTAAAAGGTAAATTTCACAGGAGCTGGCATCCAGTGAAATATCACAGGACCTACAAAAAAGCAAAAATTAAAAATTAAAAAAAAAAATACAACCCATAATGATGGAAATGGTCGCTCATTGGAACCTGACTCTGTAGGACCACAGATAGCAGAGTTAGTAGACCAGATTTAAGGCAGTTGTTATGACTCTATTTCTTACATTCAAGAAGCTCAGGAGGAAGGGAATATCTTTCTTAAAGTCAAGAAACAGGAGCGATTTAAAAGAAAAAATCAACTGAACTTGTAGAGATGAGAATTAGAATGTTTAAAGTGAAAATATATAGGAAAGCTGGTGTTTTGACATTTTTAATACTAGACATTGCAGAAGAAAATATCAATGAATTTAAAAGTATAATAATAAAATTATCCAAAATTAAACACATAAAAAAGACTTAAAAAAAGAAATAAAATAATAAGTAAACTACAAGGCAACTTTAAGTAGTAAAATATCCACTGAATTAGAGTCCTCAAATATAGGGAGAATCAAAAGTTTATTTGAAGATATGGAGACCAAATATTTTCCAAATGTTACAAAAATTGTAAACAAGCAGATCCAAGAGTCTCAAAAAAATAAAAAGAATGAGAAACAAAGAAAAATGTGCAAAACCATATTACAGACAAATTCTCTGAACCACTAATAAGACGATTTCTTAAAAGGAGTCAGAGGGAAAAAACATTCATATGAATAAAGTTAAAGATGACAGATTTCTCATCAAAAAAAAAAAAGAGTACAAACTAGAAGACGAGGGAGCAATATCTTTTTAACACTAAAAGGAAAAAAAAAGCCAAAAGATAATCCCTAAACCAGTGAAAACACCACTAACAAGGTAAAATATGGACTTTTTCAGACATATAACACCTAAAGAATTCATCGTATTTTATTATAAAAACAGGCTAAAGGAAATTCTTCAAGCAGAAAAAACCAATAATACCAGATACAACTAAATAAAGAATACCAGAAATGATAACCATACGAGTTAATAGCTTATTTACATAAATGTAAATAGGTGTTTACATAAGAAGACTGCTCTATAATGACAAAAGCTTCAATTCAACGATAAGATATAACAGCCAGGCACTTAGGCACTTAGTAACTCAACTTCAGATTACAAGAAGCACCTAGCAGGAGGTGTCCATCGTCAACCCTCCAACTTGGTGACATGCGGAGACAGAAAGTCTGTAACGGTACAGAAAGCAGGAACATCACAATTAGTCCATTTTCGCCCAATTAGTATTTGTAGAACACGCCACCAATCAGAAAATACACACACTTTTCCCGAAGAACAACATAACATCAATAAGTTCTGAGCCATAAGACAAATCTCAATAAATTTTTAAAAATACAAGTCATGCAATGTTCTCTGACCACAAGGAATCAAATTGGAAATAAATTACATAAACATTCTCAAAAATGGCCAAATATTTGAATCCAGGGGCAAGGGGTGCCACATTTCTAAATAATCCATTGGTCAAATAAATTGAGAAGGATATCACAAAACATTTTAAACTAAATAAAAATTTTAAAACTATCTAAACTGCTAAAATATATTGCTAAAGAGATACTAGAAAAAATTATCAACTGCAAATAAATAAATAACAATGGCTTCATTTTCCACTTTAAAAAGCTGTGAAGAAAAAGTGAATCTCAAATTATGCAGAAGAAAATAAAAATAAAGCTCACAGTGGCAATCAACAAAACGGAAAACAATAGAAAAAGTCAATTAAAAAACTGGGAGCCAAAATGAACCTGTTCTCGTCACACCTCGATTATCGTGGGTAATTTATACCTTGATTATCGCAGTAATGCAAAGCTAACAGAAAACTGAAAAGAAGAGTCAGGCCAGAGACAAGGCTCTGGAATCGGTTCGCAGGCTGAGCGTGGACAGGTGTGGAGCAGAGTGCTAGAGGACACCCAGGATGCTGCAGGAGCGTTCCGCGGGAGACTGCGGCACGCTGGAAGGGCAGCCAGCTAGAGGGACACAGGCCTGCGAAGGCGAGGCTCCTGAGGATTGGAGGGCAAGCGAGGGTTCTGTTGAGAGTCACAGTCGCTGCCAGCCTTGTGGCACAGAACTTGAAGCGATTTTGTCCATGTCCCGGAACTTCGTGGGAAGCTGAAATTAAAGTGACACCTAGTTTACCTGGAGGAGGAAATGTCCAGGCAGCATGCCATACAAGCTGTGACACTGATATCACCAGCTAATTTAACCAAACTAACACTGAGAACTGGAGCAGAGAAGAAAGGTTTTAAAAGTCTGTGGCTTGGACACAAAGGAGTATGTGTAGAGTCCCAGCAACTAAAAAGTGCTTTGCACCAGGACAAACAATGGCTGCCTCGAGGGCACCTCAGGAATTGTCAAGGCCACAAACATCATGGGCTCAGAGAATCAGGAATGAATTCCTTTCAAGAGAAGCCACGTGGTAGACATTCAGAGGTGGGGCCTACTGGGGGTCCCCAGGGACTCTGCGCCCCACTCTTCCCTCCTCCTCCCTCTGCTCCCTGGCCAGGAGGCGAGCAGCTGTGCTCGCTCTGCACTCCAACCTGACATGCTGCCTCCTCACCACCCCACGTGGTGGGGCCAAAAACCAGAGCCTGGAACTTCTAACAGGAGCCAGAAATCAACCTTCCATCTTTACTGGTGGGTAATTTCAAGCACCGGTTAGAGTACTAAAAAGAACAATGCGTTATGACTAAGTGTAAGGTTGCAGAGTTGGCTTAATATTGGGAAATCAATCAATATCTAATTCCCTACATTAGCAGCCTTAAAGAGAAACTGCATGCTACGATCTCAATAATTGAAGACAAAGCTTCAGACACTCTTAGAACATATTCTGACAAAACTCTCTGTGATCTAAGAGTAAGAGGAAAGTTCTTCAACCCGATAATGTTGAGCAACATTATACAAAAATTATTGAAAGTTACTATTTTATCATACTGATGTTGAGGATTGAGCACTGAACACTTCTCTCTAAGATTATGAACAGGAAAATAAGGCTCATTTCATTTAGCTTGGTCAATAAGACAAAAAATAAAGTTTGACTATATTGGTAAAAAAGTAAAACTGTCCATACTAACAGATGATCTATCAACTATGTAGAAAACCTTATGGGATCTAGTTTTTAAAAGTTACTGTAACAAGTAACCACATTTAACAAGTTCAGTATGAAAAATGAAGTGAGCATCTATATACTAGCCACAAAAATGCAGAAATTAAAATAAATCAGTAATGTGTTAGCATCAAAACTATGAAATATTTGGAGATAAATCTCATAAAGAATTGAAAATCTTATACACTAAAAAATACAAAATATTATTGAGAGAAATCAAAGATCTAAATAAATGAAGAAAAATATTATGTTCATAAATTGGAAGTTCAAATGTTTTTGATATCTACCCTCCCAAAATTGATCTATAGATTCAGTAGTATCCCAGCAACACATTTTTGCAAAAAGCAACAGCTAATTTTTTGTACTGCATTTTGTCAAAAAAGAAATATGGAAAGCAAGTAAGTACATGAAACTATGCTTAGCATCATTACTGATTAGGGAAATTCAACTAAACCCCAAATGACATTCTAGACCTATTTAGAATGACTAAAATTAAAAAGACTGACTATATTAAGTGCTTCCAAGGGTATGAAGGGACCGGAACTTCCATACGTTTATAACCACCTTGGGAAATTTGACAGCTTCTAAACTATTTGTACCCTCACTCACCACATGACCCAGACATTCCTCCTCTAGCTGGTCATGCAAGAGAAGTGAAAGCCTACATCCACACAAGGGCTGGAAGCAAGTGTTCATAGCTGCTGCATCTGTAACAACCGACCACAGGAAATAACCCAAATGTGCTCCATCAAGTGAATGAATTAAAAAAAAATTGAATATTTTTCAATAAGAATTATGCTCTGTTGATATGCATATTACCAACACATTATATATTTAAAATAATTAGAGAAGAGTTTGAAATTTCTTAGCACAAAGAAATGATAATATTTGAGGATATAGAAATGTTAATTACCCTGGTTTGTTCATCATCCATTGTATATATGTACTAAATTGTCCTACATATAGGATTAGGATTAGGAACCCTAACAGACATAAGAACAGTTATTGTGTCAATTAAAAACAAGTAAAAAAAATTTACATGATTATACTGAGTGATAAAAGACAGATTAAGAAAGAATATTCACTGTATGACTCCATTTATATAAAGTCATCTAAAATTCCAATGAATCTATAGTGATCAAAAGCAGTTCAGTGGCTGCTTGCAGCTGAGCGAGACACACACAGGAGAGAGAAAGGAAAAGTAAGGAGCACGTCAGGGAGCCACATTTCCAGCTTGTTACTGCAGTGACGATTTCGTGTCACAACTTACCACATTGTGCACTCCGGCTTGCACAATTTACCGTGTCAGTTATACGTCAATATACAGTAGCCATCAAAAAGGAAAAGAAGATAGCTGTTAGAGTGAGATATTTAAAATAGATCAAGTAACACAACTGTGGGACAATGCGGGTATTTCCAACCCTGTTTTATACACAAGAGAACACATGTATATCTATATAGGTCTAACAATACAGGAAAAAATGATGCCAACAGTGAACCATGAAAAGAGGTAGAAAAGAGCAATGAATCGGTTTTTTGTTTGTTTGTTTTACTGCATGCATAGCACATTTTCACAAGTAAATTATTTACCTGATTTTTCGATTATAAAAATGGCCTTACAAGAATTAGAACCATCTTGGAAATATGTTTAACTCTTTTTTCCCACTTTTGACTTGTAGCTCAAGTATAACAATATTTTTATTCCAGAATTTGTAGCAATAGGTGAACATTAAAGTTGTTTTTAAGTTTTTATAGTTTAGTCTTACAGTTTTGACTAATTACTCCAAGATATATTTGTATAAATAGATAGATCTTTAAAGAAATTTTCTGAACACCAGATAAAGAAAAACAAAAATAATGATGAATTAAACCTCCTCAGAAACATGGTTTTTCATTTTAATGAGTGGTGAGTTACAATCTTGGTTGAAGGTGTAAACCCTGGTACATGCACAGATGGTCTCAGAGAGTGAAGATGGGGGTAAGCGAAATAAAGTAGCTAATACAGCAAAAACAGGAAATTTAAGGGCCAGAGATCTGGATGCCTCTTGGGTACTACTGCACTTCTTTCCAGGGAACTCACACCTTGCACTGATGAGAGTATTTGCCAATTGTTTTTTAACTTTACCTCCATTTGATATGTAATAAACCAAAAAAGATATAACTACAAAATAGGGCTCAGTGAATCCTTACCAATAACAATCCTACACCGAACATTTTCAATATGTAGGTCAGTTTAAAGACTCAGATACCTCACATCTAAATAGCCTGCATTTCAAGTGGTTTAAATCCTGACATTACATAATTCTTATAAATTAATAATGAGTTCTAAATGCTAAAGTAGTCTGTAGTAAATAAAAGAAATTTGATTCTTGCCCAGACAGGCTATTATGAAATCACTTTTCATTTAGGACAGCTCCCTCCAACGTGGTTAGTCACCAATTTAACCAGTGGTTTTAACAAATAGTCTTTACTCTGAAAGTTTATTTGCAAATCTCATTGTTTGGAAATTGGAATACACTATTTTCTTTGCTTAAAAAACAATGCTAGGTTTAGTTCCAGGCAAGCTACTAAAGCTTTACGTGACTGAAGCCTACTTCAGTGCCCAAAATAATACATATAGCATATTCTAAGATTATAAAGAAATGTAAACATCATCTTAAATATTGATTTTAATAAATAATAGAGTTCCAACTAAGGACTTGAAAATCCATCATCCTCTGCTAAAGTGGAAGCTAGGACTTCACATGTCCTACATGCCTCTCCCTAATACTAATCAGAATTACATGTTGTCGACAACTATGAAATGCCTTGGTAAAGCAAAGTGGAAAACTGAACACGTTTATTAATTTCATCTGCTTTCATAGATCTATTAAAATGATAATGAATAAAAAGAGCATTGGTTCACCAATATTCAAGAGATTTCAACAAAATTCTGGGAAATAGGAATAGGCTGAAAATAATCACATGCAGAACACAGGAAACCTAGATTAGAATGTGTGTAGTAGGGTCTTCTGCCCTGGGGAGGGGTCAAGTTCAGGAAGAGCTTTCCCCTGTAATGACAGGGTTAGTTGTACCTGGATAAGGGTGACCTTATATCTCCAGAGTGCTGACCAGTTGAGTATAAAAGACCCTTCAGTAATTGTCCTCATTTCCCTGCAACCAAGATGCTTTCTACATATCTTAGTCATTTACAATGTGAACATTAAGCATTTTTTTTGCCACTGTGAAAAGATTCCAATGGGCTATATCAGAACTCTCAGATTTTTTAATAACCACAAGTTCTCTTTTTTCTTGCTTTACAGAATGTCTCCTTTTCCTCTCTCAAGGCCTTACCTACATATACCCTGGGAAGTCTTAAGAGCTCTTTCAATTCTCTGAACCTGTGCAATTGCTGTACTTCCTTAGTAAGTAGAATAAACTTTGTGGATGGAGTTCAGCAAACTCTTTGAGCATTGCACCCTAAATCAATGCCCTCCTACTTTTTGTGCTTTGGAGTCCCATATATCTATGTATATTCACTCAAAGTAAAATGAACCTGTAAACAAAACCTCTCCATGTACAAAAATCTTATAATTTTATCAGTCATAAAAGAATGAGCAGAAAAGAATATAGATATTTTTGCAGGATCAGGGAAATCTTTCGACATGAAAGACAAACAAGAAGATAAATAAGTAGAGAAACTGACCAAAGAGGAAATAATTATATAATCTAGAGAAAAGCAATCTTAAAAAAAATCACTATCTTCAGTGAGACTCAAGAAAATATAAGTCAAATTATATTTTATAATGAAGTAAATAATAGTGAAAATTATGACTAAAAATAACTTTTTCATTTGAATTTTTGATATTCCTTCTTCCCACAAACACACTAATTCAGCAACAATTTACAGAGCAATTCCCTTTGTAAAAAATTCAGAAACTCGTTGAAATGCTGCTTATCCCGTGTGAAATGTGGAAACTACACTCACCAATAAGACTCAGGAAACTTGAGGCGCCCACTTGCCAAATTCCCTGTCCTGACAACAGTGTCGCTCGCCTAGGAAGATGTGTCCTGGCTTCAAGCTTCTGCAAGGGATGGAAAGGGGCTGCTCCTTGTATCGAGTGAGCTCCCAGATATCTGGATTCTGTCTCACGGGTCTCAGGGCCCCAGTATATCCAGTAGATCTAGCTGCCTGAGGAAGAATGGAAACGGCAGCCGGATTGCTCGATACCACAGACCCTGCCTCCTGCCCAGCAGAGACTGAGCAGATAAAGACATTCCAGCTCTCAGATTCCCCTGGAGGGACAAAAAATTGATTAATGTATCCCACACACCGACTCCTCATGGCACGCTCTGCTGCCCCTGAAGTCCTCTGACCCCACACAGACCGGCCCGGGGAAGGGAAGAGAGGTGGCAGACTGATCCGGCAGACCCCTCCACTCCCACCCTGGCTTAGCACAGAGTGAAAGACACCAGACAGGCGCCTGCTTCTCCTTGAACAAAAAGAGCGTCAGCAGAATTTGGGGTCAGGGCAGTTGATGGCGCCCTCTGACGCACAAAAGCCAAACCGGAAGAGACGCCTGCTTTGTTCCTTCATTTATTAAATAAGGAAAAATCAGGCAAAGATACAACCAAAAACTGTAATAAGATCAATCTCCAGAACCAACTCAAATGAAATAACTCTTGCCTAATAGAGAACCTAAAATAACTGTCATAACATGCTCACCAAGGGACAAAAAGAGGATTTCAAAAAAATGGAAAATATTTAAAACCCTAAAGAGAAATCACAGGGCTGAAGGACACACTAATTCAACTTCTAAAAATCACTGGAGAGACTGAAGAGTGGACAGATCAAGCAGAACGAAGAGAAGCAAACGCAAAGACGGGTGACTGAAAATAAATTAGAGACGCGAAATAGACAAGAATGAAGAACATTGAAGGGACTTACAGTATGTCACCAGGTGGGTCTCTGCATACGCATCAAGTGATTTCTAGAAGGAGAATAGAGAAAGGACCAGAGTAGATTGAAGGAAGAAAAGGCTACATATTCCAAACTGCGGGTGAAGAAGACATCCAGGCCCAAGAAGCCCAGAAGATGCCAAATTAGAATAATTAAAGAAACTCATACCAGGACACATTAAAAGCAAATGGTCAAAGGAAGGCAAAGAGGAAATTTTGAAAGAAAGCAAAATGACTTGTCACATAGGAGGGAACCCTTATAAGATTATCAGTGAGCCTTGAAGGCCAGAAGGGATTATGTTGATACACTCAAAGTGCTGATGGAAAAGAACTGCCAATCAAGAATACTGTAGGCATAAAAACAATCCTTCAAAAGTAAAGAAACAATAATCTCCCAAAGCTAAGGGAGTTTATCCCAACTAGAACTCTGCCTGAAGAAGTTCCTGCACTCAAAACAAAGAATACTAAAAAGCAATATGGTAGCATTAGAAACTATTAGCTCAGTGGTTAGAGTGCTCACCTCGCAACCACAAGGCCCTGAGTTCAATCCCCAGCACTACAAAAAAAAAAGAAAATATGAAATTCATTGGTAAATGTAAACACACTGATAAACATAGAATACTGTATTATCATAATGATGGTGGGTAAAATTTTAATTATACTGTAATAATTTAAAAAATAAAAGTGTTAAAATAACAATAAATAATATGTTGATTGATGCACAATACAAATTGGTATATTGTGACAACACAAAGTATGTAGAGGAAGATAAATTTAAATGTACAAATTTTGCATGCAATTGAAATTAATTTATCAACTTAAAAGGAACTCATAACTATAGGTATGTAAACTCCAAAGCAACCACCAAAAAGGCACCTATAGAAATTGCACTAAAGAAATAGAGAATAGGATCAAAGCACATCGATATTTTAAAGCTTTTTAAAATGATGAAGGATTACAGCAAAAGAGAAAAAAGATGAACAAAATAATTACAAAACAAAAGAAAGCAACAAACAAAAAAGCAATAGTACACCATTCTCCATGGATAACTACTGTTAATATAAAGAGATTACACTCCCCAAGGAAAAGTGTACAGCGGTTGAATTATTCTTAAGTAAGACCCAACTTTCTGCTATCTATAAGAAATTCATCTTAGATATAAAAACACACATTGGCTGAAAGTAAAGGGACTGAAAAAGGTGTTACACACAAACGCTCTCCGAAAGAGAACAAGGGTGACTATGTGTACATCACACAAATTAGACACTACATCAAAATTTGTCACAAGAAACAAAGAAGGACATATAATATTAAAAGCTCAGTCCACCAGGAAGATTACACAAATGGAAATATGTATGTACCTAACATCAGAGCACCTAAATATATAAAGCAAACATTGAGAGAATGAAGGGACAAATAGGCAGAAATAAATCATAGTAGATATCAATATCTTATTTTCAAAAATGAATAGAACATTCAAACAGACTATTCATTTAAAAATCAGAAGACTTGGGCAACAATGTAAAATGAACTAAACGCACATTCAGATGTATAGACAGATAGATACAGATCACTCTACCAAACAGCAGAAGAACACACATTTTTCTCAAGTGCACATTTTTTCTCCATGGTGGGTTATATGTTTGGTTGCAAAACAAGTCTTAACAAAGTTAAGAAGAGTGAAATTATACAAGTTATATTTTGTGATGATGGTGGAATGAAACTAGAAATCAAGAGCAGAAAGAAAAATGGAAAATTTACACATATGTGTAAATTAAACAGCATACCCTTGAAAAATTATTAAGTCAAAGAAGAAAGCAAAAGATAAATTAGAAAATACTTTGAGGCAAATGAAAGCAAAACATACCAAACTCAAAAGATGCAAAGAGGCCGCACTAGAAGAAAAGTCCACGGTGATAAATATTTACACTAAAAGAGAAGAAAAAATTCAACCTAATTTAGCACCTCAAAAATTAGCAAAATAACAAACTGACCCCACATTAGGAAGAAATAAGTGAAATCAAAACACAGAAAGTGGGAAAAACAAGAGCTAAGTTTGGTTTTTTAAAATATAAACAAATTTGTACACCCTAGCGAGGCTTACCAAGAATAAAGAAGATATACATAAATAAGATCAAAATTTAATGAGGAGACATTACAACTGTTGTCTCAGAAGTAAAAAGCATAAGAAACTACTATAAAAAGTCCTACAACAATCAGCCAGAGAACCTAGAATGTGTAATATTTTTTTCAAGACAAGGTCTTGCTGTGTAGTTCAGGCTGGCCTTGAATTCACGTGATCCTCCTGCCTCAGCCTCTCAAGTGCTGGAGTTACAGTTGGGAACCACTATGTCCAGCCAACAATGGGTAAATTTTATGAAAGATTGTATTAATTACCTTTCTAGAGTCAGTGGTTTGCAAGAGAGCAGATTTAATACTGGACATTTACAAGTTATAACATTCACCCATAAGCCAAATGCAAGACGAGTACAGAATGTCTGTCTGTGCCCCAGAGACCGAAAAGATCCAATCAAGGGCTGGGAGCCGACAGCACTGTCCCATGCACATCCGTGTCTGCAGATGATGGCTGAAGAAATCTTTACTGGAACCAGGATATGATGCTGTCAGTGGAGATGAAGACCAGCGCTCCCCGAAGCAACAGCAGCCATCTTCAACGACAGCAAGCCCAGAGCTCCTTCTTCAATGAGAACAGCCGAGTCCCCTTTGGGAGAACCAGCCACAACTGAGCTTCTCCTGGGAAACAGCCGGCAACTATCTTCTATTCCCGTTCTCTTTTACGGTGTGCCAGCAACAAGCCTCAGGTGGATCCTCTACACCCAGAACACACCAACTCAGTCCAGCTGGGTGTTCCCGCTCAAGTTGAACATATGAGTCCATCACAAAGATGTAATTTAAAAGCAAGACACAAAGGAAATACAACAGATCTGTCACTTGTCTAGAGGTCGAATCCATAATGAGAATCTTCCTGCAAGGTGAGGCCGAGAGGGCCTCTGCTCCTCCTTCCCCAGAGGGTGGCCTTCGTTTTGGGCCTGAGTCAGTCTGGAGGAGTCACCTTGGGGCTTTGCTGTGAGGTCGCCAGCACCCGTGCTCTGCAGTTGCCTCTAGACCGTGCTCTGCAGTCCCCCCCAGCACTCTTCTTCCATCCCCTGGAAGAAGCCGCTTTGTCTCTCCTTGAAGCTTATTGTGCCACGAACCTACTCAGACAGCTCACTCACCAGGTTGGGTCCTCTGTTGTCTTCTAGTAGTTTTATAGTTTCAGGTCTTTACTACATTTTGTGTCTATTTTTTAATATGGGGTGAAATGAGGGTTTTATTTCATTATTCCGCATGTGGATATCTATTTTTCCTAACATAATTTATTGAAGAGACTTTTTTTTTCTCCACTAGATAGGGAGTTACTAATCTACAGGCATTAAATTTAAATTAAGCAAGAGGAATAATCCCTGGAGATATGCTGTACGGAACTATCCTGTACTTAATTATAATGCATGTCCAAAACTTGTTAAGAGGTTGTATCTCGTGTTAGTGTCTTGCCACAATAAACAAAATTTAAAAATTTTTCAACAAGGACTTTGAAATAAGGAAAAAATATGAAATAACTGATGGGTCTACCGGCTTGGTGCAGTATCTTTGATGCACTACTTCCAGGAAGACAGAAAAAAATAAAATTAGGGAGAAATTCAACAAAGAAATTAAGATAAAAACTTATCGTAGTATAAGTAGGGATGAGAACCTTGAGAATAAAAATTTCAAGTTATGATCAGAATAGTTTTTTCTTCAAAATAAATATATTATTATGAATTTTAGACCACCAAGCATAACTAAAAGTTTTCAGAAAGGAACAAAAACAATAAAAAAGAATGGATCCTTTCCAATGATGGAATTAGACTGGCATCAGAATTTTCATCATTGGTACAAAAGATGAGACAACAATCACAGCAAGTCTTTGAAAAGTTTGCAGAAAAATAATGTGCAGTGTAGCATCCAGCCAGACATATTAATGAGTAGTGCAAGGTTAAGACACATACATTTTAGGTGAAAACTGATCCAGTGTTTACTTCCCATGTGCTCCATATTGGCCATGTGTATCTGAGGGTGGACAAGAATGGTAAAACTACGTTGCAGACCACTAAAGAGGAATCCACCACAGTCCAGAGTGTACCAGAAAGACAGGCACTACAGAAGCAGTCTCAAAAAAGAAAAGTTGGAGGAGAAGGAAAAGCTTTAGAACCAATATTATGATGGGACTTTGAGTGAGAAATGACGACATTAAAGATACACAGTAAATTCAGAGTGATTAGAAACTGTAAAAGCAAGAAACTATATGGAAACCGTGGTTCAAATATGAGACAATAGTTTCAAGTTAGACTGAGAGGTCAATGGGCTTTAAAAAGAGTAGAATGCATCCCAAAACACAGGTAAAAATAATTAAAAATCTGAGCAATAATAAGGAAATGTAATGGTGATAAAGGCATATGTTTGTTCTCCCAAAAGGAACAAGCAGTCGGGCACTATGGAAGGGGAAAACCGCGTAAGAAGGCGACTTTCAGAACACAGTGCACACTGAGAGGTGGCAGCTGTCATCGACTGTCAGAAGCCAGACGGAAGAGCCCACCTGAACTGGGTATTGGATGTGGGCATCTGCCACTGGAGCTCGAGAGGGCAGGACATGTTAGTGGATTAATTTACTCTTCACCAAATAGTACCTGTGCAACCATGTGCAAATGTTTTTAATGGTTCTCAACTTCTAGAATAAACCTACGGAGAAAACATCCTGTTTAAAAAATAAACAGAACTGAATGTGAGGCACCTTTGACAATGCAAAAGTAAACAAAAGTTGGAAGACACAAGTGTGGAAAAAGTGGCCAAAAGAAAAAGGAGTAATAGGTGCCGGGGATTTAGCTCAACGGTTAGAGTGTTTGCTCTGCAAGCACATGGCCCTGAGTCTGAGCCCCAGAGCAAAAGAAAAAAAAAAAGAAAAAAGGAGCAATAATGCTTTTACTATAGATGTAAGAGTATAGTTGTGAGCTGTATTGCTTTCACATGAAAGAATAAGATACACAGACGTCACGGGTATTCTTTATATTATACAGTTATAAATTTCTCCAAGATAGAAATTAGAACAGGGTAACATATCTGTGCTGGACGATTTATAGCTAGAGATTGATGTAAGTGAATTAAATCCTTTTCTATCATAATAAGAAAGAAAAAAATCATTTCTAGAGTGCATAAATTAAGAAAAGAGTATATACAAGAGTATATACAGTGGTATACACTACACTTGCAATTCAGTTACAGCCGGAATACTGGTACAAATTCTGTGATCAGAACCATGGAGAGAATGAAGCCGTGTACTGAGGCCCTACTGTACCAGAAGACCGAGACTAGGAATTTAAAGGCATCCTTCACTGAGCAGTACAAGCAATGAAAATCACTGTTTTCTATTACAGATATTTCTGTGCCATTATACTTTTTAATTATTTGCATGCAACATTTTGATATTTTAAAATATTTTATGTGATAAATAGGGGAGATAAATAGAGCACATCTATTGGAAGTACCACACAGGAAGTCACACAGAGCAGGTTTAGCAGGCACCGTGTGGGGAACCAGACCGCAGGAACCTAACCGTAGGAACCAAACTCAACTGTAGTCTGGGATTCCGGGGACCTGTAACACCTTGAATGATAAGAACCAGGGAGGCAGAGTGGGTAGAAGGCCCTCCACTCCCCACTTTCTCTTTCTCCAACCACCTTCAGATCTCCCAACCCCCAGTGAGCTGGGCACCTTTCAAATGTGCTCATCGCCTATGACTGGACGCACATCTGTCTTAGTAACTTTTCTCTTGACAAAATATTCGACACCCAAAGTTAAGGGGGAAAGGTTTATTTGGCTCACAGTTCATAGCAGTTTCAGTCCACAATCAGCTGAAATCAAGGCTGGGTGGCATGGCAGACACATAGAAGGCAGCAAGGCAAGAAAAAGGGGCAAAAGGGACCTAAACGTCTTCTTTCTGTCTAGAAAGAAGATTTATATCTTATCCAGGCTGCCAGGATTAGGGCAGTGCCTGTTATGGTTTGTGTCTAGATGTCCCCCCAAAGCCTCATGTGGTAAGAGATAGCTGGATCTAGAGTGTGTGATTACTAAATTGATCCATTGATCGGTTTGGCATCGTTCTGCTGGGATCAAGGATGTGAGACTGAGATTGGGGGTGGGAGTGCGGGCCGCCCTGGGGGCAGGTAGCCTAGATAAAAGATACAGGAAGA
>PVJO010012751.1:0-11326 GCA_004026905.1 Hystrix cristata | reverse complement strand
TTACTTTACTTTGCGGCCGGTCGGCTGCCGGTCTGCCACGCCACCCCGCCTGGGACCCAGCGGACTATAGACTGAAACCTCTGCAGACTGTGAGCTAGTAAACCTTTCTTCCCCTAACTTTGGGTGTCGAGTATTCTGTCCCAACAACAAGAGAAAAGTAACTAAAACAGTGCCAAACCAATCAGTGGACTGATTCAGTGATCACACACACTTAATCCCAGCATCACACGCTCTAGATTCAGCCGCCTCTGAAAAGCCCCATCTATGACCTCATGAGGCTGTGGAGGGACATCTGGGCACAAACCACAACAAAATCTCATGAGATTTCAGAATCACCACAAGCAGTCAGGCCTCTGCGGGCTTCCTCTCCCAGCCTCTACCTGGGTACCATCTTTGTTCTCCGCCAGTAACCTGGCCACTCCGTGGGCACTGTCCCCAGCGAGGATCTGTCTTGCTTCAGAGACAAAATTAGCACACGTTGTCCAGTTTTTCTAAAATTACTCTACTTTTGAATCCTTGGAAAAATGATTCTAACAAAAGGGTAAAAAATCAGGATGCAAAATATCCCACATCTTTATTTGCAAATAGACCCAACATTATTTTAAGACATAAATTACACTCAAACTAAGAAGTTTCATGTTTTGTTCATGTTAAAAATGTCTTCAGAAGTATTACTTGAAATCATATTTGGTCAGAAATAAATTTTGGCATCATATATATAGACACATACATTTATATATGGATTCTCAAACTCTCTTGCTGAAAAAAAATGTGCTAAATATTTCTGTGCTGAAAAGAACCACAAAAACTGAAAGATCAAATCCATACATAATACGCATTGGGAAAAATCAAGATTAAAGAATGGTTAATACCGTGACTTTATTCAGAAAATTATCCTTTGAAGGGAATTATAATATCCTATGATCCCACTGAAAATACAAGTAGTTTTATGTGACTTAATCAACCTGTATAAAAATGAAGTTAAAGAATTAATCCATTAAAATTATTGGCTTTGTTTTTTAAGGAAGATAAATAAACCTTAATCCAAAAGAAATTATTTTGGTTCTCTTTCTTTCCATTCCTGACCTGTCAAAGTCTAAATTATGTTCAACTAATTCTTAATGAACTCTTTCGTTGGAGATGAGGATGGGAATGAACTTCACTAGACTTTTCTCAGCAAACAACTAACAGTCTTTTAATCTATTATGAATCAAACGATCTAAAATGGCCTTTGATACTGTACGCCTATAAATCACAAGACAAACGTCCAAGGAGGCACCAGGAGATAGGAGAAGTTCCGTGAAGCACCGATACAGGGCTCTGACTGCGCTTAATAAAATCCAGATCTTGATACAAAACAGTACTCAGGGAGAGCCCACCGCACGGCGAAGATGGCCCCAGAATTAAGAGGACGGGTGGTCTGGAGAGGAGCTAGGAGCCCAGGAGGCCGCCTTTGCCAGCGCCCCAAGCTGACGGGCGGATCTCACATTTTGAAGACGGGGAGACGTAGGAAAAGCGAACCGTCTCTGGGAAATGCAGCGCACTGCCTGGCAGCACAGCACTCGGCCCAGAAGTCTCCTAGGAACCCACCTGCCGGGCGAGCGGCGCGGCCCTGAGGCTCCCTGCACCGGGAAGCCGCCTGGGCCCGGCCCGGCCCGGCCGGGCGGTCCGCGGACGCGCCTTTCAGAGGCCCCGACCCGCAACATCAGCAGCCGGTCCGGGCCCACCTCACCGAGCCGCCCGCTGCGCGGCGAGCCCTGCAGACCGCCTCGCGGGGTCGGGTTCCGTGCTGCCGTCTGCTCTTCCCCGTGACAATGTGCCTGCAGCTTTGCCCTCCGCCGGGAGAGTGGAACGCGGGCCTCCGGGCGTTTCCGCGGGAAACCGGGAGCTGCAGGAAGCGCCGCGCCCGCGTCTGGCCGTCCCGGGCCGGCAGCCTTCGCCCGGGCCCTGATCGGGGGGCGACACCGCCTCGCGGACGGCCCGGGCCGAGGGGCGCGACGCTGGGCAGCCGCGGGCCGGCAGACGCCCCCGGACGGCCAGCGAGCCGGTGGGCAAATCAGAAACGTACTTCAGGAGAACTTCCCTCTAACACAGTAATTAAGCGCCCAAATGAGCAACTCACTTATTTTGGTCCTGGGAAAATCTCCATTAATCAAATTTATGAATGCAGTGAAATCACTTCTTCCGTGTTTATGAGAAGTCATTATGGAAATGCTATCTCTGGGCTCAGTTGACAGTTTTAAACTTAATGTGACTTTTAATCAATGGCAACAAAATCAATTATGTCACTGCCGGCCACCTTAAGGAAGGTAAATGACTGGCAGTCAGAAAGTCTTTCCCTGAGATTTATGTGTTCATAGATATAAAAAAAAAAAAAAGTGAAAAAGAAAACTAGAACCATGAACTAGAAATGAGAACCACACTTCCCTGCAGTTCTGTGTGATGGAAAATGTCCTATTCAAGAGAGGAAATGCAGTCTGTGATCCACCACAGACTAGCGGTGCGGTCTCAAAATTGTCTCTTGGTTTTACTGACTCGAAAATTCCCACTGTTTGAAACGTCTTCCTATCACGCTGCTATATACAGTGTAAATATAAAAGGTATGGTTAAATGCTTTTATAAACGTAGGGCATGCTTTGCATTTTTATCCGAGAAGTCATTCTTTTGTTGAATCATTGGGGTATTTATGGCTTGCACAGTCACGATTGAGGCCTGAGGTAAGGTGTTTGTTTGTTTGGGGAGTATGAAGCAGGTGAGGGAGGTGGCTGGACGGATGGCTGGACAGACAGACGGATCAAATGACAGTGTGTGTGAATTTAAAGTGCTGCTCCAATGTTGATTTTTAATACTTATGTAAAGCATCCATCTACTTTTATAATACACTTTTTCTCCACAGTAATGTGAGATTATAGATTTTAGATTTTAATTGTCTTGACAATGCAATAGAATTCATCACTGCAGCCTTATAAAGAAAGTTGCTATATTCTTCTAGTCTCCAACCCAAATGATACCAGCCACAGTGTTTAGTACTTATCAGATTCTCCAAGTTTGAAATAGAAATATAGATGTGTCCCAACCTTAATATAACTCTTATTGAAATTACTTAGAAAGAAATTACAATTAAAAAAAAAGAAACCCTCTTGTAACTCACAATCAAAAGAAATGAAGTCCATACCCATCTCTTGCGAGTTAAAGTCACAGTGAGAATGGTCCTGTGAAGTGTTTCTTCCTGCCGCATCCCATGCAGGCTCATGGGGCAGATTCTCTGTGCTGGAAAGAAGCGGCCTTCATCAACTTCAGCCTTGGTGATGGCTTGGACAACCCAAGACCAAGTCATTTATCAGTGAGTGTCTCAAGAGCTGTCTTTTCAAAGAGTCTACAAAGTCAACACAGTATTCGCACTTATCCACGAAATTTAGAAAATAAGCCTTTACTCAACTCGTAGAAGTTCTCACAAGCAAAATTATGCCTCCAAACTCAGTACTCAATGATGCCAACTCCCATACAGTGGCTCGGCGGGTCCCAGCAGGGTGAGCGGATCTCTGCGCCAGCCTTGCTCAGCCCGGCTGTCAGTGAGAGGGGCCCCAGATCTACATTAAACTCAACTTAACTTCATGGTGGCATAATAAAAGCAAGATTTCCAGGCAGAAAAGCCATCCAGTTATACCATCCCCACCCTCAGGCCACGTTTCCCGCCGTGTGTGTGTGTGTGTGTGTTCGGATAGTGTCATGTTAGTGTTCAGGCGCAGTCATGTTGGCTAATTTCTCTCCCATTCAGCGTATATGACCTCTCCTCCTTTTCCTTTCCCCTTTTGGACTTCATGTTTCCAGGTCCCTGTATTGAATGGTCAGCGTTGTTTAGGGACACCGTCCACGATGCCTCGGAATGGCTATTTCTCAGTCTGGCACAGCAGCAGCCATTTCTTCTGCCTGTTCAGATCTGGAATCCTTTAAACCTGCCTGTTGGTAAAAGACGCTCTTTCTTCCCCACAGTTGTTTCCCATGAAAATCACCATCCTGGACTTTCTGTTAGACTTACTGCTGACACTGTGCCCTCCCTTCACAGCCCAGGGAGGGCCCGTGGTCCTCACAGAAGGCTGCCGCATCTAGCACTTCCTTTTGCCATCACTCCAGTCTCATCTGACTTTCCAACAACTCATTTTTGTATAAAATGTCGTATTCCGGATTAATTTTAGATCTAAGAAAAAGTTGGACGGATAGTGCAGAATTCCCGTATACCCATATCCAATTTCCCCTGCTATTAGCAATTTACAACAGTGTGATATATTTTTCACAGTTAATTAGTCGATATTTACACATGGTCGAAAGTCTCTGGGTGTGATTATATTTTAACCTCATGCCCTTTCCCTGCTCCACGTTCCCGTGCAGGGCTCTGCGTCATGTTCTGCAGCCAAGTTTCCTCAGGCTGCTCTTGGCTGAGAGCATTTCTCAGATTTTTCTTGTATTCTGTGACCTTGACTGTTTTCAGGAGTGCTACCCACAATCTCATTTTTATTTATGTTGATTTCTTGCTTTCTCTACTCAACACAGGGCTGGTACTGTTTACTGAGTTTCAGTGAATTATATTTGCCTCTCACGTTTTTCTAACGGAGAAGCCTGTTTTTCTAATTTATTGCAGATTTTATCTTTCAGTGCCTTCCACAGTGAGAGACACAGAATCAGTTTGCCTGGGCCTGTCTAAAGTGTCTTTCCACTTTCATCTTCCTTTGCTGGATAGTCCCAATCTGTAAGTCTTTTCAAACTGACACACAAAACCCACTATCTTGTTGTTCCATATCTGCCTCCTTCTCCTGTGCCTTCCTGTAGAGTGAGAATTCCTAAGTATCCCAAGCGTGTTCTCTCAAAACAAATCCACACCCGACTTCCCTGCAGTAGAACTCACTTTCTAATGGTTTTAATAGGTTTGCACTGTTTTAATAGCTTTCTTCAGTTAAATGTGCCCCAACTTTCTTGTAATCAATTGTTACTGTCATCCCAGGCTTCCAGGTACATTTCCTCAATTGTTCTTACAAGAGATTCTCTCTGCACAGCTTCGACCCACACTCTGCAGCTGCCTGGATCCCACTTCTTTCCAGCAGAGGCACAGTCCTGCCTCTGAGACCCTGACTCCGCGTCCCTCAGCATTCTCGGCACCAGCATCCTTCCTACCTCAGTAACAACTAAACCGATACTGCTCTTTCCTTCTGCCCTCATAGAGCAGTTGGACATAGTTCAGCTTTTTTCCCTTTATAGCTGCCTAGTATCATGTATTATCTGTCAGACATAAAAGAAAGTATTTGTCTAGTCTCTTGCTTAAAATACCAATTTTTCCAATAAGCGGCTCTCTGCAGCTTACTCAGCAGTTTTCCTCTATTTTGTTCTTACCTAATCCCGCTAGTTTCTTTCCAACTCCAGCAATAACTTGATTTCTAGCTCTAAAAACATATAGCTCTTTCTAATTTCCTTCTTAGATTGTGGGCTTACGACAACTTCACTGTGAGCTATCTTTACCCCATCTCAACAGGGTAGCATCTCTTGTTCATAAGAAAAGTTTCCATCATTTTAGTCACTTGTTCATAAAATCCCACCACACTCTTCTGGGAAACGCACCGTTTGGGAGTTTAAATCGGGGTCCGTAGCTAACGTGTTGTTGCTCAACAAATCTCAGGCAACAAGAGACCACATGGCTAGTTCCTTCTTTCCTCCTCTCCCTCAGCCCTGAGAACAGGTGACACAACACCAGAAGAACAGAATGTGGGGCAGCTGGTCTACCACTGCCCACACAGGCCTGGCACAGACCGAGCACAGACCTCACTGTGTTCAGTAACATGCAAAACTCAACTGCTTTGCTATTTAAAAGCAACAAATATTGCAACTCCTTCCAAGTCCTGAAAGGACGACTCCCCACTGGCTTCACCTGAATGCCAGGCCACTCTGTGCCCGGGGTTCTCAGGTCTTGCTGGCCCTGGCACACTTCACAGGCATCTTCTAGTGCCTGGGATGGAGACAGGGTCACCAGGACGGTCGGTTTCTAAGGCACAGGCGCTTGCCTGCCACACTTTCCTGGGACACAATATGCTTCAGTAACCCCTCAAAGTCAAAACCCCACCTGGCCAATTTGCTAAAGCCTGGGGCCTAATGCCACCCACCATTTTACAATAATAAAATTGTAAAATGCAGCCATATGGCACATTATAGAAAGTTACCACCTACCGAAGTGTAAAGTGTAAAACAAAAAATGTGACTCCTACTTCTAGTCCTGGTGGGAAAACCAAACACAAAGATCATTCAGGGTCTTGCTTCAGCAGGATGCTTCCACCTCTGCTGTCTGTGTCCACACAGCTTCTAGTCAGTCCCTACTGCCCAGGTGCCTGGTCAGAATCAACTGAGATCAAATGGGACAGGAGAACAGAGAGGCCAGCTTTCCCACTGGAGAAACCGCTGGGGGACACAGCTTAGACGTGTAGCCATAATGCACTACTGCGTCCCGTCATCAGGCTCTGCCCTTTGTCAGGAGCAAAGCATAATACCATATTTCACTGAACAAAAGACACCAAGTTTGTAAGTGTGCCTTTGCTCTGTGTAGCGCTAAGAAAGAAATGAATCTTCCTTGTCATTTAAATGAGGACTTGTCATTAACCTTGAGATATATATTAATTCAGAGATGTTTTAAATGTGTTCTACTGTGGAAGATACAGGAAACCGGATCTCTGCAAGCAGGTAGATCCCATAGAGAGTCAGGAAGGAGAAGCGGCTAGCTGACGGTGCCGTCCCTTTCCCTGCTCATGTTAGCTGGGTGGTGGTCCGTTATCCCTCCCCGAGAGCCACCAGATGGGCAGGAGGCCAGGCCAAGGCCAGCTTCAGTCCTGTGATTTGGGAAATGTGAAACAAAGAGAAAAGAGAGTCTCTCCCCCAACCAAAAATCAATGTTGTATTTCAAAGCTCCTGTAAGAGTACAGAAAGTACTCTGCAGTAATCAGCTACCTGAAGTAATTGCTAAAACCTTTAATCTGAAAAAGGCCTGTCTTTCATGACAGAATATTTCCACAGGAAAAAAAATAAAATCTAAGTATAAGGAAATATTTAGTTTTAGTGATTAGATATACTGTGTTAGTAGGTGGAAATTTTAATTTTAAAGGATCAGTTAGCAAGGTGTGGTGACACATGCCTGGAATCCCAGCTGCTTGGGAGGCTAAGCGGGAAAATGGTAAATTCGAGCCCATCTTGGACACCTTAGTGAGACTGTCTCAAAATTTAAAAAATCAAAATGGCTGGGGGTCTGGTTCAAGTCCCTCTGTGTCCAATCCCAGTACCATATACGTAAAAGATAGAGAATATTTTAAAACTACTGCTCACAAGTTTCAGACTTTGAACCAACATGGAAATAGGACCTAGAACTTGACCTTACGGGTACCCAGTTTCATGTTTGGCCTTCTCAGTTTAATCAGTTTGACTGTTTGAAGTCTGGTTATTACAGCCCCAGTCTCTGCAGCAAGAGCAGAGTTTTTTTTCCCACTTTGCACAGACTTTGAAAGGCATGTTTTCATAGCATTCTGCGGGAAAGGACTTTCGGGGCCGCAAAATGACCTTGTAAAGCAAACTAGTACCTGAAGGATGGAGCTTGGCGGATGCAGAGCCTCCCAGCAAGGCGGTGTCGCCCTTCAGGGCACAAACTTCGGAGTCAGACAGACCCCAGCCCTGACCGCGGCCCTTGAAGAGTGTGCGGGCGAGCTACTTAGCCCCCCTGCTTCGGCCTCCGGTAGAAACGGCCACGCCTCCCCCGAGGGCGGCGCCTCGCGAAGCGGCGGAACACGGGAAGGCCGCGGGGCGGCGGCGGGAGGACGCGCAGCTCGGGGCGGCGGCGGGAGGACGCGCAGCTCGGGGCGGGCGCGCAGGTCGGGGCGGGCGCGGGGCGGGCGCGGGGCGGGGCGGCGGCGGGAGGACGCGCAGGTCGGGGCGGGCGCGCAGGTCGGGGCGGGCGCGGGGCGGGCGCGGGGCGGGCGCGCAGCTCGGGGCGGGCGCGCAGCTCGGGGCGGGCGCGGGGCGGGCGCGCAGCTCGGGGCGGGCGCGCAGGTCGGGGCGGGCGCGGGGCGGGGCGGCGGCGGGAGGACGCGCAGTTCGGGACGGGCGCGCAGGTCGGGGCGGGCGCGGCCCCCGGCGGAGCTCGCCGAGCGCGCACCCAGCAGGCGGCGGGCTCCCTGCCCGCGCCCCGAGCCGCTCCGGGCGGCTGCAGCGACGGTGCCGCTTCCCGCTGCGGAGGAGGGTGCTCACGCCTGCCGGGACCCCAGTCGATCCCGCGGCCGCGCACAGAGAGTCACGTTATCGGATTCGCGTCGGACTTCACGGCCCGCCGACCCGTCTGTGGTCGCACTCGGGCTCGTTCGCGGGGCACCTTCCGCACGGCCGCCGCGGGGCTGGCGGGTCGCGGGGATTAGCCCGCGTGCTTGCAGGACTTTGCCTCGGTGGGTCAGCCACGCTCCAGGCTTCCTCCCCGGGAGGGCGAGAATCCCGCGGCTTTCCCCACCTCGGAGGGTGGCTCCTGGGGGACTGAGCCCTTAGGAGGAGGGGTCTACTTGATGAGGCCTCTAGACACTGCGGAGCTCCCGAACAGGAGCACAAGGTGCCCTCGTCCCATCTTCTTGCCGCTTTCTGCAGCAGCTCTGGAGTCCTCTTTCCTGACTGTCTTTAGTCAGGCAGATGTGGCTGCCTCGATGTCCTGAACTGATCCAAAAACTTTACCTCTCATGGTCGCTTTGACTTTCAGGAAAAGCCAGAAGTCGCATGGTGTCATATCGGGTGAATGAGGTGGATGGGGACACACTTTCCCTTGGATGGCACTCGGCAGCAGCATCCACTGCATTTTTATCATACTTCATAAAGATAAGGAGAGAGGGGTGGGGAGTGGAGGCAAACGGGGTAAAAAAAGAATGAAGCTGTGTTACATCCATGTGCCAGTCCCCACGAGGAATGGAGTCATTATGTGCCGCAAACATGGACTAAGAAAAGACAAAATTGAAAAAGAAGATACTCAAGAAAGAGGACTCCAGAGCTGCTTCAGAAAGTGGCAAGAATGATGGGTAAGTGTGCCAGAGGCAGAGGAGGATTTCGAAGGGGTTACTGGTGGTGTGTCTCATTGTAATAATGATTTAATTTAAACATTCGCTGTGCATTTTGATCAACCCTTGTGTTTATCCCTGGAACACCAGTGTAGGAAGCCGTACCCTTCCTTAGGGTAAAGGTGGGCAAGAGCCGCCTTGCTATGGAGGACTGAACGCAGGAACAAAGGGAGTCAACATCAGCACGACCTGCTGCAGGTCTGCAGGGAGAAAGACAGGGTTTGCTGCACTCTCCTTGTCACCACTAGTAAGAGCAGCAACTTTTATAATCAAAGTAACTATGTTTTAGGAAACAAATCAACAAAGGAAAGATTTGTGAGGAACGCACAATTTAATAAGCATTTGCCCAGAACCTGAATCCGGATCCTGGCTTGGGCTGTGCTGTTTGATTTGAGCAGAGGGTCCTGGAGCCCCGGGAGGGGCTGAGCTGACAGGCGCCGGACTGGACTTGGCACCGTGCCTGAGTCTCCAGCCCCAAACCAAACCAGAGCAGAGTGCGACGACCTAATTAGGGATTTTACTCACTCGCTGTGGTACTTCAAGCCAAACACGTCCTTCCTGAGAAAAACACTCCCCTGAAATCTTGAATTTATTTTACTAAATCTTAGCCTGGAAATGGTAGCAACACTCAAGGTGTTTCACTGACATTTCGTGGCATTGCCTCCCAGAGTCTCTCCGTTCTTAAGGTGCCCTTACTAGACTGGGGAAACATCTTCTGTATGATGAAGACCCTTCATTTGCTTCATGGCGAAGCTTTCCCGAGTGGGGCGGTTGCCCTTCATGCTGGAAAATGGATTTGTTATTGAATATTGTTCAAATGTATGAAAGCTTAAATGGAGAAATTAGGAGGTAGGGAATAGAAGTATTTTTGTATGCTTTGGCTTTTAATGAAAATAATATTTCCAAATGGGCAAAAATTTCAAAACACAGAATATTGTAAATTAGAGTAAAACAGCCTGAAATATGATTCTGTGAGCTTGTAACAGCGCCCACAGTCGCTCCCGGTCTGCAGAGTCGCCTCCCACCCCGCGGGCTCCCTGAAGCCAACCCATCTCCCGTAGCGAGCACACTGCAGGCTTGGGCAGGAGCCACCAAGTATTTCTTACTGATGGGCTCTGCACGGACAGAACTACCCAAGGCCAAGCTACGCAACCCTCAGGCTCCAGACACCAACTCTCAAGCGAGCTCCAGGGCAGAGAGAGTGCGAGGAGGACAGGAACTGTGATGTCACTGCCCAACTCTGACACTCCTGGGGGGCAGCTGACAACCAATCCCACTCGGCTTCTGTCTTGATGCCTTGTACTAAAGATACAAGAAACCACTTACACACCATTCCGGCCTAACTCACATCTACAGCCAGCTACCTCAAAAGGTCTGGCCAGTGATAAATAAACAGGATAGCTAGATTATACATTCTTGATAAACAGGGCAAAGGCAGCTTGTGCTCCCAGTCTTGTCTATCACTGCCTCCTGAGATGCTGTCATAGCCAGAGCAGGAGCAGCAGTACTGCAACATGAAGGAAAAGACTGGTCCTAACAGCACTGAAGCATTGACACAACCCCAAAAGCCGCCTACTTCCATCTCTTGTTCAGTGAAACTGGACAATTTAGAAAACTGGCTTAACCAATCTTGGGTAAACCCTGGCTAGGCAGTCGTGTGCAGCCAGAAGCCCCCCTAGCAGGCATACTGTTTTCCACACACACAGGTATTTTAGAGTCTGGTCTACACACGGTACACTCATGAACAGCGGACTCTGTGCTTGGTCAGCATGACTGAAGGCTGTGGGGCTCAGGGCTCCTATCCGGAGTAAGAATACAATGGCTACTTGTACTAGATCACTCATCTTTCCTAAAGGACCTCTCTCGTATATTCCATTCTGTTTTGTTTTTTTTGTTGTTTTTTTTTTTTTTTTTGGTGCTGGGGATTGAACTCTGGTCCTTGTGCTTGCAAGGCAAGCACTTTAACCACTGAGCTAAATCCCCAGCCCCTCCATTCTGTTATATTTTTAACAAATCATTTCTATTCCTCGTCATTATCGGAAGAAGAACCTCCCGGGAGGCTTCTCGAGCTCCTGGGCATCCCGGGCACGTGGCACTGTTTGGCAATGATGGTCTCACGTCTCCCCGCCATGCCCATGTGCCTGCAGAGCTGACCAGGCCCCACTTTGAAGGGCCGGGCACTGCGAGCACACCACGCAGTCAGCAGTCAC